>PVLA01006454.1:98858-122867 GCA_004027455.1 Hydrochoerus hydrochaeris | reverse complement strand
GAGGCCTTCCTAGGTAAATGGAGACAACCTGAGACTATCCTCATTAGTGAAATAAATAATCATATTTGTAAATACCACATTGTGTCTCTAGTGTAAAAAGTAATAAGAACTATATGAGTAATAAAACCCAAAATGTATAATTGCTATTCTAAAAAAGAGAGGGAAAGAAAGTGCTCTAAGGGATATAACGGCATGTATGTTTGAGTGTGTAAAATAGATGAACATATTGCTGAATCTTTGTGGGATCTTTGAGCAGAACTTTTTGCAGTCTGACTGAATATTTACTATGTATCCTTTAATTTTGTAACTGGAACAACTATATCTAAGATGACAATAAGTAATTTATCAACTATTGATATCTTAGTGGTTTTTTTTCTCTCTTTTTTTCTTTTAGAATTCTGTATTCTTGCTACCCTTTTTTTCTGTTTTGCTTTTTTCCTCTTTAAATGAAATTTTAAAAATGTGTAAATGCTATTGTAACAAAGAGAGGAAATAGGAGGTGCTATAAAAGATATAACTGCATGTATATTTAAGTGTGTAGGATTGATAACCATATTTCTAAGTTCTTGTTGGATTGTTGAACAGATCTGTTTGCAGTCTCACTACTTGAGTGTTCACTTTGTATACTTTAATTTTGTAACTTGAGCAACTATTTTTCTAAAAGGACAATATGTAATTTATCAACTATTGATTTCTTACTGTTTATCTTTTTTTTAACTCTGTAATATCTCTACCCTTTTTCTGTTTTTTCTCTTTAAATAAAAAAAAAACTTAAAAAATGTCATGCCAATGTATACTCCTCCCAATAATGAAAAACTGAAAATAGCTAATATTTCATGGATAGAATACATCAATAATTTGTAGTACATTTGTACAATGAAGTATTATTAAACAATGAATTTGAAACTGCTCCATATTAAAGAAAGATAAATCTAAGGATATAATACAGTGAAAGAATTGTAATGCAAAAGTTGATATTTGATGATTCCTTTTATTGAGAGTTAAAACAATAGCAAATCTAATCTACAGTGATGGAAGTCAGAACAGTGACTATATTTGGAGGGTTATGGTCGGATGAGGCTACTACTGAGCCATATACCCAGCCCTATATGTTTTAATTCAGCAAATATATATATATATATATATATATATATATATATATATAATGTTGTGTGAAAAAAGTGAGATATTCTTGATAGGTTATGCTACCATATAGGTATATTTTTCAAAGCTACACAAAGTGATATCATATTCTCTGCATCATTTTGGGGGAGTCTTTTTTTAAAAATATTTTCTTTTTTGGTACTGGGAACCAAACACAGAGCCTCACGCTTGCCAGGCAGGCACTGCACCACAGAGCTACTTCCCTGGCCCTTATTCTCTATATCTAAGGATATAATACAGTGAAATTCCTCTCTCTCTCTGTCTCTCTCTCTCTCTCTCTCTCTCTCTCTCTCTCTCTCTCTCTCCATATATATATATTTTTTGAGTCTCTGTGTTAAAACTTTTAAAACTGATTGAAAGCAAGGGAGTGAGATCCACAACAGTATTCTTTTTTTGAGAAATAAATCTAAACACCTCAAAATATTATTTCAAAATAATTTTTCATGCTCATCTGGACTTCTAGTGTTCATTGTGTCTTCACTTTTTTATTCTGAATTGCATTGATGTGATTCTTTTCTTTCCTTCTTTTGGTTAACTGTGGCTAAGAGTTTATTGATCATATTTATACATTCAAATAATCAACTGATTCATTGATCATCTGTACTTTTTTTAATCTCAATTGATTTCTGCTTTGATCTTCATAATTTCTTTCCCTATACATTTTGGATTTGAATTTTTCTAATTAATCTACAACTTGAGACTATCATAAGATTATTTATTTAACAATGCTCCATTTTTCTAAGCTAGGGTGTCAGAGTTATGGATATTCCACTTAGAACTCCTTTTGTTGTGTTTTGCAGATTTTTGTATGTTGTGCTACCATTATCTTTTGATTCCAGAAACTTTTATATTCATTCTCTAATTTCCCCTATGATCCATTGATTATTCAGGAATGTATTACATAATTTTCATACATTTGCATAATTACTGTGGTTCTACTGATGATGATTTATAGAGATTATGTCAATTCTTTTGTAGTTACTTGAACATGCTTTATGGTCTAGGTCATAGTCTACTTTGAAAAAGAAATGTCACAGGCTGATGAGAAGAAAATATATTCTACCATTGTTGAATAGAATATTTTGCAGATATCTGTTAGCTTCATTTGTTTAACAATAAGGTTCAACTCTTCTGTTTCTTCAGTGAGTTTTTACCCTTTTTGGTGGACCTGTGTCTGATTGTATTGATGTTTATCTATTATTTATGTCAAAAAGTTTTTGTTTTACAACATGTATTGTGCCAATGTTCAGTGCAGATATATTTACAATTGCTGTCTCTTCTTGTTTAACTTCCCCTAGTATTTTGATACGTATTTACTACCTTCTTTGTCACATCTGTTCAGCTTTATCTTGCAGTCCACTTTGTCTGGAAATAGGATGGCTACTTCCACTTGCATTCTGGCTCCAGGTGGATGTAGTTTCACTTCTATTTTTCATTTTCAGTCTATATTTTTCTTTGTAGATAAGGTATCTCTAGCAGGCAATATAGTTATAGTTCATTTTTCTTATTTGAATAAGTCTTCCAGGCTGTGTCTTTTGATTGTAAAATTAATGTAATTCCATTTGGTGAAATGAATAAACTTTCACTTTATTTCTAAACATATATGACTTACCAAAATTGAGCAATATATAAAAATCTTGGCTAGTATAATAACAGTAAATGAAATTGAGGAAGCAATAAGAAGTATAGCTAAGAAAATCCCACGACCCAGTGGACTTACCACTGAAATTTACCAGAACATCAGAGATCTCATATTAAGGCTTTTTAAACACTTCAATTAGATTGAAATGGAAGGACCACTGCAAACTCCATTCCTTAAAACCAGCTTTAATCTGATACATAAACAAAACTAGCTCTCTGCAAAACAAGAAAAACACAGGTTAATATCCTTAATGAACATAGCACAAAATCCTTAACAAGATACTTGTAAAAAATGCAACAAATCATTAAAAAGATCATGAATCATGATCGAGTAGGCTTTGTACAAGACACTCAGAGATTGAAAAACAAATATAAATCAATACATGTAATGATCCACATAAGTAAAATTAAGGATAAAATTGCAGATTATCTCTGCAATACAGAAACAATATTTGACTATACAATACAGATACAGAAACAGTATTTGACTATTCAATCCCCATTCATGATTTTTAAAAACTCATGAAAATACATGCAGAAAGACCTTACATCAAACTGACAAAAGCCATTTATGACAAACTCACATCCAACATCATACTAAAGAGGGCAAAACTGAAAGCATTCTGTTTAACATTAGGAACAATACAAGGTGTCCATTCTCACTACTAATGTTTTATACAGTGCTAAATAAGTAGCCAGGAAGAAAAAATAGAATGGATATGCATAGGAAAGGAAGAAATCAAACTACCTTTATTTGCATGTGATGTACTGTTTAGCATACAAGGCCCAAAACCACCACCAGAAGAATCTCAGTGCTAACAAATAATTTCAGCAAAGTTACAGAATACAAAATTAACACAAAAGTCAATACCATTTATATACAACAGTATGGAGTATACTGAGAATGAAATCAGGAAAACAATCCCATTCACAATTGCTAAAAATAAAAAAATCAATAATATATGGATTATATTGATTTAAACCAAATATATGTGGTACTCTAAAAAAAGAGATTGCAGTGGACATTAGAAAATAGAAAGATAGAATAAATATTGTCAACGTGGTTGTATCACCAGAATTATATGCAGATGTAGTCCAATTCCAATAAAAATCTTCACATAACTAGAAAAATAAATCCTACTATCTCCAAGAAACTGAAAGAGACTTTGAATAACAACAGCAATCCCAAGCAAGAAGAGTAAAACAGGAGGCATCACAATCCCAGTTTTCAAGTTATGCTATGAAGTTACAGTGATAGAAACAGTGTGGCACTGACACAAACATGGACACCAACTAAATAGAATAAAGACACAGAAAAAGCCCCAGGCACTTATATCCATCTGCTCTTTGATGCAGGGGCTAAAAATAAATGGTGGATAAAATATAGCATCTTTAACAAAAGGTACTGGAAAATCTGATTTGCCATATGTGGAGAACGAATCTAGAACCATATTTCTTATCCTATATTAATGCCTAATCAAAATAGATCAAAGGCCTAAATATAAAATAGAAACACTGAAAGTGCTGGAAGATGAAAAAGATAAAAGACTTGAAGGAATAGACCAGAACTTCCTAAGCAGAACCCTAGTTGTGCATGAAATAATTCCAAGCACTGATAAATGGGATTATGTTAAACTGAAAATCTGTTTTTACATCAAAGAATAAAACTAATGGAGAAAAAAGAGAAGCTACAGAGTGATAAAAAAAATGTTATCAAATACTCCACAGACAGAGAATATCTAGAATCTGTAAAGAACTTAAAAACATACCCCCAAAACTAATGACTCAATCAAAAATTGGTCAATTAAAATGAATAGAAATGTCTCAGAAGAAAACAAATGGCCAAAGAGTATATGGACAATTTTACATTAAACTTGGCCACTAGGAAAATACAAACTAAAACAACCCAGAGATTTCATCTTAATTCAGTAAGAATGATTATCATCAAGGATCCAAACAACAAGAACTGATTAGGATGTAAGGGAAAAGGAAACTTCATCCATCACTGATGGCAATGTAAACTGGTATAACCACTTTGAAAATCAGTAGGGATATTCCTCAAAAAAACAAGGAGAAGTTCCATTTTACTTAAGGTTTCCTCTCTTGGGTAGTTTCCTAAATATCATCCTATCATAATGGCACAGGGTAGACCTATGTTTATAATGATACTTACACATAAGGAAGTGTTAGTCATGAAGAAGGGTCAACTTCAATCAGTTGTGGACGATGAATGAATCAGAAGACTATAATGTTAATTGAAATAAATCAGATACAAAAGATTAATTACTACATGGTCTACATAAGAAATTTGAAATATAACTTCAAGAACAAAATAAAAGTTAAATGATAGGAAACAGAGAAGCGGATGTTTTAGAGATGGGGAAAGGAGACTGAGGAAGGAGTGAACTCTTATTAATCCTGGCAATGACATCCAGTGGTGGTGTTGATGGTGACAGTGAGCTAAGCAAAAGGATATAGGCATAAACTGAGTGCCTGGAGAGAGCAGGGCAGGGATGCCATTTCAATGGGTGGACAGGGCAGAATCCTAAGAGATCTGGTAGAGGAGAGCAAGGCACTGAGCACCACCTGCCTGGATGAGTATCTTAGCTCCACCGTTTGCTTATGTCATGACTTTGCAAGGTCTTGAGTGGTGACTGTGCGTGCGTTTCACTTTTGCACTCCTCCCTTTCTGCAGGCTGCTACTAGAGATGTGACACCACTGACTTCACAGGATTGTTGTAGAACTGGATGAAAACAGGCAGACAATACAAAATGGAGATGGACATAGAGGGAGCACAAATCGAGGCCTTCATGTCTCCCATTTTCATTCTGCAAGGGTGGGGTCGCTTCATGAAAAGTGATGAGGTATTTGGAAGCAGAATTTTATCACCTGCCATATAACCCAAGATTAGTGAATTGACAATATTTGTGTTCCCAAAATATGCTTAATATATGTGTGTCTTCATATGTAATCTCTCTGCATATGTATTTTCTGCATTATCTCTTGCCATGGACTGTAATGTGATTAAAATAAATGAAGGTTGCTATATTCAGTAACCACAAAGTAATGTCCTAAATTAGATTAAACTTTAATCTTTCATCATTCTGAAAAACATCATTACCCTTTATCTACAGAAAAATTCTGTTACACAAGATTTAATTAGTCTACTTCAGTCTCTAACTGTAAAGCTTCAGAATTTATATCTTTTGTTTCACAAATAGCAAATAAGATGATCAGCATGGAAAGCAAATTTGGGTTAGTTAAAATGCATGTATATATTCCTGAATTAACTGCTTAACTATGTTTAACTGACCTGTTTATTCAATGGATAATATGTGTTTTTTGGCCCAAATAATTTTGACATTTTATTTCATCTAGTCCTGCATTTTATTTATCTTCTGTAAGATTAGAGATCTCAGAAACACACTGTTTAAGGGGAAAAAATGGATAAGCAAGAAAGCAAAATCTTGTGATTTAAATATAAGTTTGCCTACTAATTTTTGTCCGTCAGAAATATCTACAATGAAGCAAAAATACCCACAATTTATAATAATTTACTTAAACTCCAGCTAAATCTCTTTTTACCAAATTTTCTTGTATTGAAGAGAAGGTACATCCACTGGTACATTAAAATACTTTTATAAAAAAGTAATTGCATTAATATTTATTAAGCATATATCATATGTCAAACCCTTGACTGTCTCTAGGGATATCAAAGATCACATAAGAATCGGTATATTCTCTTAACATGTTAAGTTTGGAAAAGACAGCAAGTAATTGTGCAGATAGATCAACTTCTTTTGTGATAAGATAAATACTACCTGATAAAAAGCAGCTAATGAGGTGGCAGGATCAGACCTTTCTTGGCAATTAGTAGGACTGTTGCCCCTTTCATTAAGTGCAGTATGAGTTTCAGCAAATTCATTAGTTTATATGTACATATTTTGTCTAATTTCCCTAACCTGGCTCAATGAGATTCAACTATAACTCAAATCAAAATCATGAATGTATTTCTGTTCCTTTTTAAACTTTATTTGAAAATTGTTATCAGTTTTTAGGAACTAGCAACTAGAACTAAACTAAAAATAAACAAATAAGTGTATCAATAAGTTTTTAATAACTATCATTTGATGCTTTTTGAAAAATGTTTTATGTGGAACTATAGTTTATAATTGTCAAAATTGATACCATTTTACTTTTATTTTATTTTTAAGCATTGAAAGGGTGAAATAATTTAGTTTTTTTACACTACAAAGTGAAGATCAAAATCAGAATTATATTTTTTTCATATTTCATTACAGAAGTAAAAAATGCTTTAGTCACAGAGATTTAAAAACTAAATTGTGAAACTGTGTGAGCCACCATACATTATTCTTTCAACAGAATAATTAAAAGAAAGTATGTGCTTACTGCTTCTAAAAATAACTGGCATCTAAACATTAAGGTAGAGCCAGGTGTGGTGGTGCACGCTTGTAATCCCAGAACTCCAGAGGCTAAGGCAGGAGGATCTTTGCAAGTTTGAGACCAGCCTGGGCTGGATTACAAAATGAGCTCAAGGCCAGCATAGTGAGACCTTGTATCAAAACAAACACACATACAAACAAACATTTAGGTAGTATAAGTAGTAATGGAGCAAGATGTGTGAGTACGAATTAGTAGAATGAAGACAAGCTTTATCAGAGCTCAATTCTTTTCTTTCTTTCTTTTTTTTGGGGGGGGGGGGGTTTTGTTGTTGTTGTTGTTGAATTGGTACCAGAGATAGAACTCAGGACCGTGTGCTTGCAAGGCAGGAGCTTATGCAATTTAGCTAAATCCTCAGCCCCAGAGCTCAATTCTTGAAACTGACTCCCGATTTAAAGAATCTGAATGTGGGGTAAATTGCTTCCAAAACTGACTCTCCCAAAATCCTGTATAGAGAGGCCACGCTTGGTGGCACATTTCTGTAATCCCAGCACTCAGGAGGCTGAGGCAGGAGGATTGTTATGAGTTTGATGCCAGCCTGGGCTACAAAGTGAGTTCAAGACCAGGCTGAACTGAGTAGTGAAACTATCTCAAAAAGACCAAAAAAAAAAAAAAAATCTAAACAGTCACCAAAACCCTGTACAGGATTTTGATGTAGCTAAAGAAGTGTGTTTTGGAGACATTTAATCTCCCATCTGAACCTAACATTATATGATTTTATGTGTCTTGGAAATGCACATGTGTAATACCAACCAGAAAAAATACACTTATTTAGTTTGTGGTTTTCAGAAAACATCTTAATGACTGTTTCATATATGGTAGACAAAGTTTGTTTAAAAACTTCTGAAAGAAATATGGATGAGGGCTGGGTATTTAGCTCAGCAGCATAAGCACCTGCCTTACGAGTGCAAGGTCCTGAGTTCTATCTCCAATACAAAAAAAAAAAAGAAAGAAAGGAAGAAAGAAATATGGACAAGAGAACTACATTAAGAAAAAGAAATAATTTACTGATCAAGTAATAACTTTACAATGGCATGATACTTTAGATCAATAAGTCAAATGGTCTTTAATGCTTCAGCTTTATTAATATTGACATGTGAATTAGAGTGTTATCCCATGTTTACAAGTGAGGCAACAGAGCCACAGATAAATGAAGCAACTTGACATTGTTCAAAGAGTCAATCAGAGGCAGAGCAGAACTTGAACCCAGACCATTCAGATTGACAGGCCATGATTTAAGCTACAATACCATACAGCTTCTCCACTGAAGAATTCAAATGTGATGCTACCTAGGACAAATTATAGAATATGCAAAGCACACTGACTCATGATAATGGGAGATTTAAATAACAACAATCTGCTAAAGAAAATTAGAAGAAACTGAACATTCTGCAGTGTGCCAGAAGTGACCAAAGGACCTACATTTTTGTGAGAAATAGTAGACCAAGAAATTACCCTGATATTTTTCCTTATTGTGGGAAAAGCAAATGATAACATGAATAACAACAATGACGGCTTTCTAGCACACAGACCCTAGGAAGAACGGAATTTCTAGCAACATCCCTTATTTGCAACTAGAATGGCAAAAGGCTGCATCTAGGAAATAAAAGAGAATTTAACATATGATACTCTCTGCACAAACCATAGCTAAATTTTAAATCATCACTATGCCTACAAAATATGCAATTCTTTAAGTTAGATTATGATATCTAGTTGTTTATAGGCTCCAAACTAGGCAAATAAAATCCTTCCTGAAGGAAAATAATATTGTCCTTGCTCTCAAAATCTGTCTAATTTTTCAATATAAAATAAAAATTACAAGACACAAATATAATATACTGTATGAATAAAAATCAGCAAAAAAACTAAAACTGGAAAAATCTGTGAGATGGAATTAGAACATAAAATCAGAAGAAAACAAGTGGGAAAACCAGAGGCACAAAAATTATTAAATGAAAGAAAATTGGTGTATCCTAACATATACAATACAATAAACAATGAAACTGGCATTTCAGACAGAAGGAAAATAATGTAGTACTTATATAAGAACAATTGTAGCTAAGAATTTTCCAAAAATGATTGAAGGTATGGACCTATAGGTTTGACAAGTATGTTGTACACATTCAAGACAATGTAAACTTTCAAGAAATCTATAATTGAAACTAGCAAAGGTACAGAAATTCTAAAACAAAGAAAAAATAGCAAAAGCAACCAAATGGGGCAGGGAATATAAGGAATCACAAATGACTGCAGTATAAATAATGAGAGTCAAAGACAGTGGTATGACACATTTCTAGTGATGCAAGAAAATAGTTATCCCAAACAAAATACTACACTAGCAAAAATATATGTCAAAAAATAAAGTTAAGTGAAGACATTTTCTGTGTAAACTCAGAAAAATATTTTAACCTCCAGACACTGCACAGCAAATGTATTATAATAAAAGATATTCTTAAACCAAAACAAACCATAAAGACCATAGATGGTTAAAGATTTAAGAAAAAGTGAAAAATGATGCATATGTAATCGTATGTAAATAAATAAATATCAACTAAAATATAATTTTATAATAGTACATTAATTACAAGTAATAGAATGTTCATAAATAGTATCAAAATAATTTAAAAGTCATAAAAGTAGTAAATGCAACTGAAAGAATTCTAAGGTTTGAGTTTTCACTACAAAGAGAGAAGAACTGACAGTATTGGAATGTTATTTACCAAAACATTTAATCTCAATTAGCAGTAAAAGAATTCTGAACTCATGAATTACAAATAACAAAGCAAATTATTAATAGAAAATATAGAATTATTCTAAAAGAAGTAAAAAACATAATGAAAATCCATAAAATCTCAAAACAACTAGAAAGTACTTATTAACATGATAAATATTAGTGTTTCTCCAATTACTACTAGTGATTACACTGAATATAATTGGACAATAAGGTTAATTTATAAGTAATGTTATATTTTGGAAAAAAAACTATATTTTTATGAGACACATATAAAGTATAAGAACACTGAAGAATAGAAAATGTATCATGTAAACAGTAGCCATAAGAAATGTGGTACAGCAGTACTAACATTTAAGAGAAACACTTTAGAGAAAAAGTGTCATCAGTGATAAACACAGACTACTAAAATCCACAGATTTTGCTCACAATGAAGATTCTAAGTTCTTAATTTCTACACAAAATCTGAATGACACTTATACAACCTATATACCCCTGGGTGGGGGGGTCATGCATTCACATACGTGTGGTTGTCAGTTAAAAATTGAAAACCCGGGCTGGAGATAGATGGCTCAGTGGCACAAGTACCTGCCTGGCAAATGGAAGGTCATGAGTTTGATCCCTGCTAAAAAAAAAAAAAAAAAAAAAAAAAAATTGAGAACCCCCTGGTAAAATTTTAAAACAGAAGCATCAATCTTACTGAGGATTTTTAAAATTTGTCTAGCCATAACTGACACAATAAGTACATTATATTTCCAGCAATCTATAATATATTTGAACAATAAGAATGCAAAACTAATAGCCATATACAGAGTCTGCCAGAAAATTTCAGAGCCCACATTCCTTCCAAGGATGTTCAAATGTTGAACATAAACATAAAGAAAGGGTCCAAGAATATTCAAAGGAATGAAAGCACAGTTTATGTCCTCATGACAGTAAAATTAGTTTAACATTTACTAATTAGATTATTCCTATCTTTCTGGAAGTTAACTCACAAATAATTATGACTCAAAGATAAAATTCTACTGAAAATTAGAAAAATATTTTGAGCTAAAGACAGAAATAATCTGACATAGTTTTCTTAGTTTATCTAAATTGTTTATCATGGAAATATATAATTTAAAATAAATGTTTCAAAACCAAGAAAGCCTGAAATTAATGATTTATCATTTACCTTCAGATATTAAAAAAACAAATTAAATACATAAAAATGATAGTTATATGAAATAATGAATAACAAGCATAAAATGGAGAATCAAGAAAGATGCTTCTTGAAAACAAAATGAATAAACTTCTTTTGCTATTTTTTTCAAGAAAAAATATATATACCCTATTGCATGGAAGGCTAACTACAGGTAACAATAACATAATCTATATGTCAAAAGCTAGAAGAAATTATGTTGAGTTTTCTCCATAAAAGAATGATGTATATTTGAATACATAGAAAATGTTTATCTAATTTAAAGTTTGCCTAATGCATATATGCATCAGAACACAACGGAGTACATCATCAGGATGTACAATTCTGTGTTGTGGATCCCTTAAAAAAATTCAGTTTTTTAAAAAACGGATACAAACTAAAAACAGAATTTCATTAAAGATTCTAGAGATGTAACATGATCATATTATAAGCAACTTTATGCTATTAATTTGAAAAAGTAAATATGCTCATTATTAGAAAAACACAAGAAAATAGGTATATAAGAAAATTAAGGAAATAATAAAATCTAATTGTCCTGTAACTAAAGAAGTTAAATCTGCACTTAAAGAAATTTTCTACAAAACAAACTCCAGCCTCAGGTGGCTTCACTATTTTCTCTTATTTAAGAAAAAAATTAAACCTAATATTGAAAACTCTCAAGTAGAGAAAAAGTGAGAAAGTCATCAATTCTTTAATGAAGATACTCAGTCTTTATTGTAATATGATAAAAGTATCAGAAATAAAAATTATAGATGAATTTAATACATGATCATCACTGTGAAAGTTTTATAAAAAAAATATTTGCAATTCTGGCAATATAAAAGATAGTCAGAAAGCAAAGATTCTCACTTTGTGAAAAATGGAGCATTGGTTTAACATTCAAAAAGAAATCACTGAATGTATAACCCATGTCATGCAATGCAATCTGGATAGCTATACAAATGATAGGAAGTATTTCCATAGAGACAAGAGATGTCAGTACTCTACAATTGTGAACTGCAAGTCGATGAGAAATTTTATCCTAAAAAAAATTTCCACACAAATAAATATATTTTGTTTTTGTTTGTTTTCTTTCATCTTTGCTTCTATGTGATTCTCTTTGAAACTGAACCCATGATTATCTTGCATCAGTGTCCATGCTGATACTGCATCACCACATCCCATTCTATACTATTTTTCTTAGTGATGAAATAAAAGTAAAATTTATAAAATAAAATGTAAAAGTTCTGTTATACATTTCTATATAAAGAACTTTCAAGATGATTAACAAAATATTAAAAATCAATATTAACCTTTCTGAAAATTATACACTTGAGATATAAGAAATTATCTCAAAAAGTCAAAGGAGTTTCTACATTACAGCAATTAAGATATTGAAATTTTAAAATTTTTAAACAGTATTTTATAATATGAAGCAAATTGCTTATATAAAAGTGAGAATACAAGATTGTTGTAAATTTCATGAAAGAAAAACAAGCTTTTGACATAAATTTAAAATCAGATGGTATATATTGCATTTATGGATTCAAAGCCTCAATTTTTTTATTTTATGGAAAAAAGGTAAAAAAAAATTTCATAACAAAAGAATAGAATAACAATAGTTAAAACATTGCATGCTGTTATCTTTAAAGCATTTGCTCAGAGTACAAAATATGGGCATAAAAATTCATCCAATTGATATTAACACAAACCTTCATTTTCAGTGAGCTAATAGTACAACTGCCATGTTTTTTGCCTTTTCCTTTCTATCACTTTCCCTTTTCCCCAACTTAGTTCCTTTTTCTTTTTGGGCAATTTCTTCCCATTTCACAATATCTATTGAATGTTTTAGACCTTTTTTAATCTTTCAATTTCTCACACCAGGAAGACAATACATTGTTTACACATGAGTCTGATTTATTTCACTTATGAGTATGGTCTCAGGTTGCACACATTTACTTATGAAACTCTCAAAATTTCCTTCTTTATAGCTCAATAGCACTCCATTGCATAAAAATATCACATTTTTCAAAAACCATTCCTTAGTTGATGGACATTTGGGGTGTTTCCAACAATTAGCGGTTACAAGTAGTGCTGCTATAAATATGGGTACATATATATTGCTGCTGTATGTTTTTAATTCTTCTGGGAAGATACCCAAAAGAGGAATATCTGGGTCAAATGGGATCTCTAATCCTAGTTTTTTGAGGAATGTCCACACTGATTTCACAGTGGCTGCACCAGTCTACACTCGTACCAACAATGAAGTGTTTATTTTTCCCCAGGGCCCCTCCAGCATTTCTTACTTGTTGATTTCTTGATGACAAACATTTTTTGGGGGTGTGAGATGGAATCTCAGTGCTGTTTTAAGTTTTATCTCTTGAACAACCAATGATGTTCACCCTTTTTTATTTGTCATTTGTATTTCTTCATCTGAGAAATGTGTACTCATCCTAGATATCCATTTTTGCATTGTGTATTTAAATATGGAGAATCTTTTTTTGTAATTTGTTATATGTTCCAGATATAAGTCCTTTGTCTGAGGGACAGATGACTAAAGTTTTTTTTTTTTTCCCATTCTATGGGTTGTTTTTTTACTCTGTTGGTGATTTCTTTTCATGTGCAAAGCTTTTTTATGAGATCCCAGTTGTTGATTCTGTGAAGTATTTGTTGTACAGTTAGGTTTTATTCATGGAGTCTGCCTATACCTATATCTTCAATATCTACTTTCTATTCCAATAGATTTAGAGTTTCCCTTTTAATATTTAGATCTTCAATTCATCCTGACTTTAGTGTAGTGCGTGTCTAGTGTTAGTCTTCAGTATGTAGAGAGCCAGTTTTCCCATTTATTAAAGAGGCTATCTTCCTTCCAATAATTATATTCTGCTCCTTTATCAAAGATAAGTTCATTGAGTGTGTTTGTAATTGTGTCTGTATCTTCTAATGTGTTTCACTCAGATAAGGTTTATTTGTTTTTTGGGGTTTTTTTCCTTTTTATCTGTACCATGCTGACTTTATCACAATAACTTTGTAGTATAATCTCAAGTCAGAAATTGTGATGCCTCTTGGCTTGCCTTTGTTGTCCAGAATTGCTTTTTCTAGTCTAGTTCTCTTCTGCTTCCAAATGATTTTTAAGAATGTTTTCTCTAGTTCTGTGAGGTATGCTATTGGTATTTTAGTTGGTATTTTGTTAAATCTGTATAACAATTTTGGCAGTATGGCCATTTTCCTATGTTAGTTCCTCCTATCCATGAACAAGCTATATCTTTGCATTTTCTAATACCTTCTTCAATCTCACTTCTCATAATTTTCAACCTATAGGTCTTTTACTTCCTTTGTTAGATTGATTCTTAACTATATCATTATTTTGGGATGCTATTGTGAAAAGTTTCCCTGAGTTCTCTCCCAGTGAATTTATTGTTTGTGTACAGGAATGCTATTGATTTTTTAGTGTTGATGTTGTATCCAACTACACAACAAAATTTGGTTATTAAATCTAGAAGCCTTTTAGAGTTTTTGGGGTCTTCTATGTAGAGTGTCATGACATCTGTGAATAATGATAATTTGACTTCTTCTTTTCCTATCTTGATCCCTTTTATTTCTCTGTCTTGTCTAATTACTCTGGCTAATGTTTCCAGAACTATATGGAATAGGGGTGGTGATAATGTTCATCCTTGTCTTGTTCCTGATTTTAGAGTGAAAGGTTTCTGGTTTTGCCTATTTAATATGATGTTGGTTGTTGGTTGTTATTGATGGCTTTTATCAGATTGGGATAAAGACCATCTATTCAGATTTTCTGTAGAGTTTTTATCATGAATGAGTGTTGGACTATGTTAAAAGCTTTTTATGCATTTATTGAGATATCCATGTGGTTCTTGTCCTTGACTCTGTTGATATGGTGTATTACATTTATCGATTTGCATATGTTGAACCATCCCTGCATTCCTGGGATGAATCCCACTTCATCATAGTGTATACTCTTGTTGATTTATGGCATTCTGTTTGCTAGTATCTTAGTGAGGATTTTTGTGCCTATGTTCATTAGAAAGATTGGCTTGTATTTCTCTTTTTTTATTTGGGTCTTTCTCTGGTTTTGTTAACAGGGTATGAGTTAGAGAGAATTGTTTCCCTTTCAATTTCATTAAAGACTTTGAGGAGTATTGTCTTTAAATCTTCTCTCAATTTCTTGTAGAATTCAGCTGTGACTCCATCAGAACCTGAACTTTTATTTATTGGTAAGTTTTTAATTATACTTTGAATTTCATTGACTGATATTGGATTATTCAGAATTTTTATATCTTCCTGATTTGGCATTGATGATTCATATATAACTAGGAATCTCTCCATTTCTTCCATATTTTCTATCCTGTGTGAGTAAAGATTTAGAAACAGGTACTAATGATCTGAATTTCCACTGGATCTGTGGTGATTTTATCCTTTTCATTCCTCACTGCATGAATTTGAGTCTTTTCTTTCCTTTTTTTTATAAGGTTGGTTAAACATTTGTCAATTTTATTTATTCATCCAAAGAATCACTCTTTGATTCATTAATTCTTTGTATTGTTTCTTTAGTCTCAATTGTGTTAATTTCTGCTCTGATTTTTATGATTTCCTCCCTTGTAAGGGCTTTGATCTTGACTTTCTCTTCTTTTTCCAGAACCTTCAGGGTAGAACATTAGGTTTTTTATTTGTGATTCTTCTGTTTTCCTGCTGTGAGAATTCAAGAAATTTGCTATAAATGTCTCTTAGGACTGCTTCTATTGTATCTCACAGATTCTGGTATGTTGTATCTGCAGTTTTTATTTAATTGTAGACATTGTTTAATTTTTTCCTTAATTTCATTGGTGACACATTGGTTATTCAGGAGCATGTTATCTAATTTCCATGTGTTGATGGAGTTCTATTTCTTTCACTATTAAGTTCCAATTTGCAATGGAGTCAAATAATATGCACGGGAAATTTTAATTTCCTTTGTATTTACTTAAGCATGTTCTATGGGCTAGTGCATGGTAAATGTTAGAGAATGTCCTATGTGTAGCTGAGAGGAATGTGTATTCTGATGTAGGGTGGAATACTCTGTAACATCTGTTAAGTCCATTTATTCACAAGTTTTGTTCTTTTCTGTTATTTCTTTACTGAATTTTTTTTTTGGTTGATCTACCTATTTGCAATGATGAGGTATTAAAGTTCCCTGTTACAATTGTGTTATTGCTTATTTGACTTTTTATGTCTATTAATATTTGTCTTATATAGTTGGATGCTCCCATATTTTGTGGATACATACTTATGTTTGTTATCTCTTCCTCCTGAAGTTTTCTCCTAACAAGTATGTAGTGAGCCTCTTTATCCCTTTTGATGATGCTAGGTTTGAAGTTCACATTGTCTGCAGACAGAATAGCAGCCCCTGCTTTTTTCTGGGTTTCTACTGCGTGGAGTACTGTTACCCATCCTTTAACTTTCAGTCTATGAATTTCTTTTGGAGTTAAATGTGTTTCTTGTATGCAGAATATTGTTGGGACTTGTTTCTTGATCCATTCTGCTAGTCTGTTTCTGTTGATTAGTTAATTCAAGTCATTTACATTGATGACTACAGCAGAAATGTACTGGCTTGTCATTGTCATGTTATTTTCCTCCTGATGGTTCCCTGCCTTCCTCTTGTGTTTAATTGCTTGACATACCTGGTAGTTTCTTTCTATTGTTCTTGGAATTGCTATCATTTTTATGTTTGCCTAGAGTATCTTTAGTACTCTTTTTAGGATTGGTTTAGTGGTCATAAATTTCCTCAGTTTTTGTCATGGAAAAATCTTATTTTCCATTAATTATGAAAGGTAATTTTGCAGGATACATCGGTCTGGTTTGGAAGTTGTTTCCTTCACTCCAAACTCTTCCTCACTGAAAGGTTTGGGTTAAGAAATCTGCCATGATTCTGATGAACATTGTTTTATAAGTGATCCGTTTCTTCTTTCTGACAGCTTTTAGTATTCTGTTCTTATGCTGAATTTGGTTGTTATATGTCCAATTGAAGATTTATTTTGGTCATGGCTAATTGGAGTTCTGTATTTCTCACTTCTCTATATGTCACCTTCTTTTGCTATGCTTGGAGAATTTTCTTCTATTAATTTTGTTAGTATTTTCTTAAATGTCATTTGACTCTTGCTTTTATACTGACACCTACAAGGCTTATATCACTTTTCTTTGCATCATCTTGCAAATGTTGAATTATTTCCTGAGCTCTTATTATTTTTAAGAGATCTTTCCTTTCATGACTGCTAGTCATGATCCTGTATTCAAGTTCTGAAAATCTGTCTTCAGTTTCATTCAAGTGGTTTTGCCACCTTTCAAGAAAATTTTTAATTTCCTGGATATCAGTTTGAATCAATTTCATGTGTTCTATTTCTTTATTTTATTGATCACTCATGGTTTCCATCCTTTTCCTATTATCATATATTTTCATCTTTCTCTATTCTAGAGTTGCTGAGCAATTCCTTTATTATAGTTGTCATTTCTTTTTTTACCCAAGAGATTATTTCTGATCTGATTTCCTCTATAACCTCAAGTATTTGTTTCTTTACTTTGATAGCTATCATTTCAGAAATTTCAGTATGTGTCTTCCATTTTGCTCTATCTTGTTGTCTCCTGGACTTGTCCTGGGTGGGCTGGAAGTCTAAGGTTGCATTTTGCTTCTGTGTCTTATCATTTTCTATTTCAAAAAAATCTTTATTCTATTTTATTTTATTTTCTATCTTGATTCTGTTATGTTTTTGTAAAAGGTAGCTTTATCACTAGTATCAGGGCCTCTCTAGGACAAATCTGCTCTTCAAGGGTGTCTTCTGTGTGTAGCAGTGTAATGGTTTATTCTTGTTCCAAAGTCCTACCTTATCAATAAATTAAGAATGAGATGTTTGTATCTGTTTGCCTCAACCCCCAGTCCTTTGGTGCTGGGATGCAGTGAAGTTATTACTCCTGAACTTCCCAGTATTGTTACAGAAAAAAGAACCACTGATTAAAACAGAGTTCCTTGTTATTGTTAATTATTCTACTTTAGCAACATCCTTAACAATAACAATAGCATCAAGCACAGTTCAGAAATTAACAAACTGGTGACTATTAACTTTGTACCTTAAGCCATAGAAACAAAATTTAGAGTTATGTAACAGAAGTGACCATAAAATGGAGGCTACTATGCAATGTATTTCCTCTTGGTAGTGTAGTTTTACCTTGTGATGGGGAAATTTAAGAAGGATAGTGGATAAAACAGAAATAAGTGGAAAGAAATAGAGTAGAAACAAAGCTGGAGGACAAAGAAAGATCACATAAGCTTTAGGAAACTAGAGAAGAGGGCAGAAAAGAAATAATGAAGGAATAAGCAAGGGATTATCAAAATTGATCAGAAAATTAGACTATTTACTCATAGGAAAATCTGATTTAGTATAGAGAGGTAAATTGAGGAAAGGGGGAAAATTATAAATAGTTTATAACAAAGATATAGATAAATGGCAAAAAAAGAAAGAAAAGAAAAGAAAAAGGAAACAAACCAGAAATAAAATAAAACAAAACAAAACAAAATAAAATAAAATATTCCTGTGGCATCTGCTGAGAACCCAAAACTACTGAATAACACTGCCAAGCCTGCAGTAGAGTTTATGCTAGATTTGAGGTTGACTTAGGCTTCCACATATGGGGCTCTGAGGTTAGAGTCTTCAGCCAGTACTTTCTTTATGTCCCTTAGTGGCTTCCTACTCCTTACCTTGTTTCTCTCAGTGTCTCTATCCTATTGTTGTGCTGCTTTGAGATGGAGACAAGGGGCTTTTCCCAGTTCTGTGCACTGTTGTCACTTTCTGGTCCTTGCTCAGTTGTGTTCTTCTTCCACTAGCAAGTCTCTGTCTTCTGAGGTCTTCTGTTGCAGAGGGCTGCGGCTGGATGCTGTGACATGGCCCTGCTCTTGTTATCCTCGGCTGCTCATATTCAATTCACCTGATGGCTCATATTGTTGCCATTGCTAGTCTCACCTATCCATCATATGCACCATAGCTGGGGGCCCTACTGTGTCACTGGCAATTCCATGGGTCTCTACTGGGTCCTGCCTGATAGAGGGAGGGAGAAACAGATCTCAGGAACTCTTCCCATTATTTACCTGGGTCCTGGCAGTGAAGAAAGGGAGGAGCTGGTCCAAAAGTCTCAGTATTATAAAGATGTTAAAACTGTTCCCACTGAAATAAAGGCAAGTTTTCCTTTCTTCTTTCTTTCTTTCTCTTTATTAGTAGAACTTGGCATGTAGATTCTGAAATTTATGTGAAAATATGTTGAGAAAAATAAGAAAAACTGTGACTGTCTTAGAAAGATTAAATGGATACTTTTATCACTTGCCAAAGCTACAGTATTGATATAGGACCATGTACCTATTTACTGTGTAAAAAGACTAATAAGAATATGATACTTTTACAACTGCCTGAGTGTAAGCAAAGAGGGAACAAGGGAGTAAGAAAGAAAAACAGAGGCCCTTCACAAAACCATGGTTTCCACAATAAAAAAAATATATTGGGCTTATCTCACTCCTATAAAAGTTCAGGTATTATCATAGCACAAGCCCATATATGATATATGAAACAATACACCTCTTTTGTTTCCCTCTGTGATTCAACCTAGCTTCACTTTTGTTAGCCAAGCACTCAACTACTGAAGTACATCTCCAGCTCAGTAATAGAGATTTTAAAAGATAGCACATGCAAACATCTTCAGCCATCAACATGAAGAAAAAGATCTTTAAAAATAGACAAAGCCCACTGACAAAATAAAAACCTTATCAATTTAGGTATAGTAATATTAGAATTTTTAGATGGAATAAAATTATGACACTGAAAAGATAAGCCACATATCAGAAGGAATTTAACCTAGTTCACAGAAGCTTGCTACCCCAAATTTACAAAGGATTACAATTCAATAAGAAAAAAATTATTTAAAAGTAAATTTCCTAATACCAGAAGGACAAGTGAAGGGGAAAGGCCTGAACAAATATTTCATATAAACTGACTCTAAATATCTCACAAACACGAAAATGAAACCATCTCAACAGAAATAAGAAAAACATTCATCAAAACCACAGAGATAAGTAACTACTGACTAACAAATGAATAAAATTAGAAAAGCCAGTAAAGTCATGCATTGTAGCACTTTATTGCAACACCAGAATGCTGGGAAGCTAAAGCAAGAGAATCATAATTTTAAGCACAGCTTTGGGATTTAACAACACCCTGTCTCAATAACAAAAAATCTTTAAGTTTGGGGCTGCTGCTCAGATGTAAAGCCCTTTGGTTCAATCCCTAGTGTATAATAAGATCAAATAATATCCCTAGTATTTAATAATATAATATACTATAATGTAATATAACACACAGATTGTATATGCTTATATTAGAATTATTCATAAGTGTCACATTGTAGAAATCACATCTATAACCAAGAATAAACTGTAAATTAATTTTTACATCTTTATTCTTGAATTTGAATGCACTGCAATTCTTCATGCATGATGTGATGATATAAACATAATATTGAGTAAAAGATCTCAAATATAAAGTAATGATAGTATGTAACTTCACTTATAAACACTACACAAACTTAACAAGCTTAAAGTTTAGTGTAGATGTTCCAAAGAACAGATTATAATGGAAAGTATTATCAAAAAACTCAAGATAGTGGTTAATGTTAAAGAAAAAGAATGGGAAATATGCTTAGGACGTGGACATATTATTATAGACATCAGTGTTAAGAAGAAATATTATAAGCTGTCAGACAGGGCTAGGCCCTTGGGAGTGTAAAGGTAGAGATGAAAACTCATTACAAATGTAGCAGGAGGCATATCCGTTGGAGGCCAGGCTTCAAGATAAAGATGAAATGATCAGGTCTGAGATAAATGGTAATACCTGGTCTAATGAAGTCTAGCTAGACATCAGTCACCTCAGTGGGTGAGCAACACCCTCTGACTCATCACTTCTTAAAAAAGTTCTTTGTTCCTTTGATGTGCATTTGTTATGTGACTTGCTTCCCCAATGGATCGCTATTATCCAAGCAGCTATACTTATGGTCTTATTTTTTGATCATACCTGTAACCCAAGTTGTATCTATGTTGTTGTGCTCTATAAAACTTCCCCTGAGAAGTGGTGTCCTCAGCAACCTACTTGGGACTCTCTTGTGTCTCAGAGGCTTTATCTCTCCCCCCTCAATAAATATTTCCTACTCTTAAACCTCTATTGTTCCTCAGAATTCATTCTTCAATTTTGGGGAACATGTACTAGACTTCTCAAGTATCTAGTAGGTTGGGAGTTATAGTATTTCCTTTATATCATTTTGAGGTACAGATACCATTTCTATATCAATATAAAAAGTTGGCCTTTGAAGTGCTGGAAATATCCAATTTTGTCATCTGGATAGTAGTTAAAATAGGTATTCTGTCACAACCAATACGTCTTTTGAGGTTCCCATGGAGAAGGACTGCAAGAACATGAGAAAATAAAGAGAGGAAAGCTGGGGTCAAGTGGAGCCCTCTTTCTCTGGATGGGAGGAAAGGAACTGCCCCTTCACTACAGAGACATTTATTTATACATTTAACAGTTTAATGTCACATGACAGACACCGCAATGCCTACTAACCTGCATGTATGGCAATCTAAAGATTCAATGTTTTAGAGCCTGAAGTGATGTTTCTGCAGCTTACTTCTGGTAGTCTTCACTCTCAGAATTGCCTGGTTGACCCCACAAGTATGGTCAATCTCAAGCTTCAATGGCTCCCAACTCTTTTCAGCTTGCAATAATACATTAAGCTCATCATTGGTGCTTTTCTTGAAGAGTATGTTAAATATCCCAATAATAAAGTGTAAAAATGATATATTTGTCTAAAAAATACTAATTTTTATTTTAAAAATCTTTTCAACTTCATATAACCAAAAGTGAGACAGGGGAAATAAACATAATCCACAAACTGTTAGATGTCAGGTACCCTGAATTTGTGTTTCCCTTAACCAAAGAATGAATCCTAAGGAAGGTTAAGAGTAGGAAATATTTATTGAGAAAGAGAGAACGACTTACTGAGAGACAGAAGGGGACCTGAAAAATGGTTTACCACAGATCCCATTTTACAGAGTCAGTTTCATTGAGCAAAATCAGAAGGTGGGAGCAAAATCATTAGGTGGGTTCAAAATCACAAGGCAGGTATAAATTGGAACAATATTATGATCAACCAATAAGATTACAAGCTTAGCTGCTTAGGTAATATTGATCCAATTGGGAAACAGGTCAGGTACCAAGAGTACATGGAAAGAACAAGGACATTTTTAGGAAGAGATGAACCAGGGGCTTCTAGCCACCCACAGGATACCAATGTCTACCAGGTGAGCACAATTTCCAATTCATTGTTTATCCCCTGGGAAGCATGCAAACCTGATCAATTTGTGTTGTAACCACAGTTGTAATTTTGATCTGTATTGACTACCCCATGGGTTTTGCCCTGTCTGATTGCCTATAATGTTTTTACCTTGCTTAGCTATCTGTAAAAAAACAAAATAGGAATATTAGTATGAAAGATAAGTGAGGAAGATAATATTACCAAGTATATCATATTTAATCTTCAAAAAGTTCAAAGATAAAATATAAAGAAATATGAAGAGAAAATTCTAAATTGTTTAAGTCAGAGGGATGTAAAAACACTAGCATCATGGTTTTTGCATATTTAATGTGAGTAAATACAATGTAAGAGATAAGATTCTTACTGCATTTAAGGGGTAGAGAAACCATCCCTTCTCTTGATGATGAGCTTAAGTTTAGTTTGCAAAGCTTAATTTTGAACAAAGTAACTGTACTATATTTTAATAAAATAATGCATGTAATTTCCTGAGGTGGCATATCAATATATAGATATCCTAAAGGAAATATTGTAACCTTTATTTGGAGCTGTTCTGTTTTTCCCTGCTTCATTATTTTTCAACTGCATAAATCTACATTTTAACCCATAATTACATTTGGGTGATTATCCTATTTAAGCATATTATGCATATTTTTAATGCATTGACTGCAACATAAATTAAACGAGGCTTGATATTGGAATGACGCTTTAAATGTGTATCTGTCCATTATACTTTTGCATGTATGTTATTTATGCTGTTTTATACTCTCTTCAAAGGAGAGTTGAGATCAATTTCTGTGTAATTAATTAACGTTGTGTATTTCTAAGACAGTATAGTAGCTAATATGTAGAAGCGTTCAGTGGAATTTAGAAAGACTGTTCTAATAGATTTGACCAAGTGTGAAGTGCAAATACTTTTTGACTATGTAAGTCTTTAAACCCAACACTGAACTTATAATTGAGGCTATTTATACTAATACTGACACTTGAAGAACATATTGTAGGGTTGGAGGCTCTGTAGGTAGGGAAAGATAGGATAAAGGCCTCACTGAGCTTTATTAAGATCAATGAGGAAGCTTACTAAAAACAGTGTCTGCCTCCACAGGTAGACTCTGCAGTTAGGGTAATTAAGAAAACAAAGGAAGGAAAAGCTAGCTAGACTTACAAGAATTGTGTTGCACCTGGCAACACAATTACCAGGAAAGCCAGCTCCCCTCATCTATGTGACAAGTGCAATACCAGACAGTGGCCTAAGGTCTCTTATTTAATATGTGTGGTGGGATCTGCCTGTGTGAAGCGCCATCAGGCTCAGCGTGGCCTACCCAACAGGGCGCTGGGCAGAGCCTCCCTTCAGTGCTGACTCCCACATTCTTCTTTCAAGCACCAAATCTTCCTGGTTTTTCCAGTGCACCAACACCCCCCCCCCCCAATCCT
>PVLA01006454.1:0-98758 GCA_004027455.1 Hydrochoerus hydrochaeris | reverse complement strand
TAAAAATGCACACGCATGCACACACACACACATTCATTCCTACACCTATAGACATGTATGTGCGTTCTCACTTTAACATCAATATAATATTGTACCAGACACACAAATGTACACACGTCCCTTTTGCTTAATCATTAAGTAAACTGCCTTCCTAATAGGCCCTCTCCCTTCACTTATTCATTACAAAAAGACAGGAAAAAGTCAAAACGCGGAAGGAATAAAGACAAATATGCCTGGGTTAGGATGAAAGACAGCCAAAAAGCAAATCAGATCGCAGCAGTCCACCCCCGTCTCCCCGGGCTGAGGGAAAGACATGAGGCCCTAGTAAAATGAGACAGGGATAAGAGCTCCTGGACTTTCAGCTATGACCATCAGCCACCACATGGTAGCTGTCTATATTCGTTCCTTTCTGTCTTTTCCCCAAATAAACTATCCTTTGTTAGCCTAAACTTCGCTTTATTTCAGTTCTTTGCTGGCTCAGGGTTTAGGAGCTCCGGAGGTGCCTTTTCAGTGGCATGACACGTGTGGCAAGGTGTCCATCCCTGGATGCAACAATATGACCCATTAAACTTGTCTTTCTCCAAGTTGCTATGCATGCAATAAAAAAGAAGAAACACTTAAAATAATAGTTATGCTACATATCATCAAAATTTAACTATTGTTCTATTTTACAGAAAGCCATCCCCCCAAACACAGCACCAAAACATGTAGCAATCCGACCAAGGTCCCATGACAAAAATAAGGCAATTTAGGATTGAAAATCAGATTATTTTGTCTCCAAAATCAGTTCTGGTTGTTATTTCATACAGAGATATCTATTTTATCTAAGAGCATTGTTTCTGGAAATTTGTAAGTATATTGACATTGGTTTGTCTTTTTCAAAATTATTTCTTAGGAATAAATACTTCCTTTTTCAAATGACATAACCACTGAATCCAAGTGGTTTCTCATTCAGGAGAGAGATCAATATACTATGCTTCTCACACTGAATTACAAAAACAGTCTTTCAAAACAGATTGTCTGTGCTAACATACATAAATAAATAAATACCTAAACTATAAACATAAATATAAGTACATAAATGTTTTCTTTTCGGGAAAACAGAAATTCAAATTCGTTGCTTCACAGCTCTTCATCCAAAGGCAAACTTCCTTAAACAGTAATCATTAGACTTGCATGTCATGGAGTATTAAAGCTATGAAATCAGAGGAACACTTTGTCCTGATTACAGCTATTCAGCACATATTGACTTGGTGAATGTTCTTTACTAATAAAAAGTATTTCATAATTATATCTGAACAGTGTGGGGCAGGAGAACATTCTTTTTGGATTAAGTGTGCTCTGCAAGGATTATTTATAGAATAAAACCCTGATGATTAACCATTTCACTCAACCCCTGAACCCATAATTCCATATTCAGTAAATGCTAGTTTCATTCTTTTTCGCTTCAGCCATTTAAATGATTAGTTAAATACATTTTTTCAACAAGTGGATTGCCAAGAATCACCACACATTTCCAGTGTAGTGTGTCTGGGAAAATGTCTGTAGCTTAAAGAATCTGAGAGTAATGTTTTTATTCTGCCAGATAGTAATTGCTTTGCTTACATTTCGCTTCAGTGGCTAACACAAGACAGCCTATGTTACAGGAGAGTGATAACATGGTATTATTTTTAAAGGAGCACTATATGTGTTCTTGAATTTCATGCTTCTTTGTTTTGCCCTTATTACTAAAATTCCATGACTATCTAGAATAGTTAACTATAGTCTTTAATGTCAGGCTATTTTCTAAATAGCTATTTTACCAGAGAAGAAAAGGTTTTTCTAAACCTTTGAACACTATGAAGCATTTCTAATATTGTATAAAGGCAGAGGGAAGAGAGATCAATTAAAGATGTAAGACAAAAAAGACTAAATGTCAGGACAAATAATGATAATTTGATTACTTAATATTTCTATAAATATTTTATTAGAATTTCTTAATTAAGCCTGGCCCCTGCTCCTCAACATTTAAAGGAAAGGGCACATAACGTCATTTAGAGGGGCAAAGTGATATAGAATGGAAATTTTCATCTGACCTCAGTGTACAAAAATGTCTTCAGGATTTTCCTCTGATTTACAAGGTCTATGTTTAGAAATCTGGCTGCGGGATGACTTTGCAAAATAGCACTGTGAAAAACACATAGTCAGTGCTTAGGCAGTTCACTATCTCTTATCTAGGACAAGGGCTTAAGTTCTATTTCTTCTGAATTCAAAGTCATTATTCTACTGTGAAAGTACTCTTTAGTCTCCGCAATAGAGTCTCCTTTGATTCTACAATAACATAGGCTTTAATATCTTCACCATTTTTCTGAAGTAAAAGATCTTGCTGTCTTTCTTATTACCTGAATACTTGGAAAGAAAAGGTGAAAATGCATCAGAATAAACCATGATTCTATGACTACGGAATGGCAGCTCTTCAACAAAAGTGCTTCTTATCTCTCTGGCCTCTGTGGGCAAAGAAGAAACCCAAGAACAAGTTTTCAGAGATGTCATAGCTCCTGTTCTAAAAACCGTAACCTGCTATGGAGTAAAAGAAGCACTGAATACATAAGCAGATTATATATATATTCTTCATTTACACAGAAACATGTACACAAGAACACATTATACAGTCAATATATATAACTACAGAAAGCGAACACTGCAGTGGTCAAACTTGATCATCAGCTTGATTGGATAGAACTATGCCTACAGAATTAATAAAGCCAATTCTGGGTGCTTCTGTGAGTGATTCTGTGAGTGAAAAGACCGGCCCATGGGACATCAAACCCTGGGGGCAGCCCTGGATGTGGACACACCATCTAATAAGCTGAGGGCATGGGGTAAAACAAAAGCAGAGGAAAGAGGAAGCTTGTCAGCATAATCTGCCTTTCTCTCTGCTTCCTGGCTGCTCTCTACATGAATCCCCCATTTGTCCCTCATGTAATCTGTTTTACCTGAACTATTGATCTTATTGGCTAATTATAGTTATGTCCCACCTTATGCCCATCTGCCTTGTAAGCTCCCAGTCTTCCCCCACCTTAAACATGGTTTTACTCTATAAAAGTCCCTGGAAAGACAGAGTCCTTGGCAACCTGCTCAGGACCCCTTCTGTCTCTCTTCAGACAGAAGCTTTCTTTCTCTCAACAAAGATATTCTGCTCTTACCTCCTTTGTTCCTAAAATTCATTCTTTGATTTTAGAGAACATGAACTTGCAGACATAGTATGTTGGGAGTTTCATTGCCCTATATCACTGGGACCAATAATAATAATAATAATAATAATTATTATTATTATTATTATTATTATTTCTAGTTATAGGCCATGGATTAAAGTCATACCTTCCTGAACCCCTTCAAATAAAGGTAAGAAATGTTTTTTTTGTTCTAACACAGAACTCCAGAATAAAGACAGTAGGACAGGAGGTAACAGAAACAAAGTCTGGAAAATTAAAATGCAGAGGATGAGTAGTAAATAACAGCAGACCCCAGGAAACTGAATCATCAGCAGGCACTACGAGTGGGCTCCTGGTGAAGCCAGAGGCAGGGACTGAGGATTTTCTCTAGTGAGGCTAACAGAATTTGGCTGTAGGGATGAAAGCCCAGCACCTAATTAAATAGAAACTTTAGTGAAATTTTGCTCATTATGATATAGCACTGATCCATCTGAAATGACTTCTGTATACAATGTCCAGAATGTTATCATTTTATATCCCCTAGATTGTTGATTGAAAGACTGCTTTCTAGGTAATCTGACAAGCCAGATCAAAGGATCTAAACATATACTGGAGGACGGGGGATATTGCTCAGTGGCATACTGGAGGGTTGGGGGTGGTACTCAGTGGTAGAGTGCTTGGGTTCTATCACTAGCATTACAAAATAAGAAAGAATCTATAACCTGTATAGAAAAAAAGCAATCCTTCTCAAACTAAGTTCCATAGAATAACTACATCCTATGTTTAGCACATACAAAACATTAGGCTCTTTTCTCTATGTTTAGAATGATACTAGTTATACACCTTCCTTTAAAACAATTATAAAGTAGCCAAATAATATTCTATAGTACATTTTTGTCTCTCTGAAACTTATTGAGAAAGACTGGGCTGTCCATGAAATACACAAAGCTCACTGTGGAATGAAAAACATCAACCTCGTTTTCCCTGTCCTTGTATAGGAAGAATGTCAAGGGAAATGCTCTAAGGGAAGGGGAAGTAGAAAACAAGCAAGTGACCAAACAAAGAGAAAAATTACTTGGGAAAACTGACTGCAAGATTCCTAAAAGATTACATCCATGAAATAGGAAGAAGGCAATTTGATAAACAAATATTAGATGTTCTGACGAGGACTTTTGGAAATCATAAATG
This sequence comes from Hydrochoerus hydrochaeris, assembly GCA_004027455.1. Taxonomy (NCBI): domain Eukaryota; kingdom Metazoa; phylum Chordata; class Mammalia; order Rodentia; family Hydrochaeridae; genus Hydrochoerus; species Hydrochoerus hydrochaeris. The sequence continues at coordinate 94,376 of PVLA01006454.1, read as the reverse complement.
TGCTTCTGAAATGAAGGAATTTAATATAATGCATTAAAGATAAACTTAATTAATATACTAGGAATCATATTAAAGATAGAAAAATGAAGGAATGTAATGGAAATATTTGTTAATAAAAGTTCAGTTTAAAAATTTCAATATATGAGTCAGAGTTATATAAAAAGAAGATTAGGAAAAGAAATTTCCCAGAAGTAGAGTCTTGTTTAAAATGGCCCCACTGACTATTCAACACAATGGGAAAAACAGTTACACTAAGATAAAACCTCATCACATTTTAAAATTTGACATAGGAACAAAATAAAATAAATTTCATTAAAAAGAATAATTAATCTGAATGTAAACAGCAAAACTGAAATCCCCAAAACAATGTAGTACCGGATTTAAAATTGCAGAGAGATAATTCTTTCTGATCTAACATTCTATCCCCAGCCAAGTAAACACAGAAATGCCAGACCGGAGTAGAAGTTTACTACCAGAATCGTAGTTTCCACACAGTCTTTCCAAGGAAAAAACAGAGGGCAAACCATAGAAGAGCCAGACTTGGGATTCAGGAGGCAGGATGTTAAACAGGCAGGAACAGAGGCAAAGGAGGAGATTCTGAAACCGGCAGCCAGATTACATCAAAAGCAGCTGCCAGGTGGAAGCTGGCTGGAGGAGGCTTGGGGATGATTTCTGAAAGTGTGAACTGAAGAAAGCAGTGCTGGATGTAAAAGCATTGAGAGACGACTTGATCACTGAAAGGGATGCAAATGAGAATGTAGTAACTGCAGAGAAAATGTAGAGAAAAGCAGAAGTTTCATGCGCAGCTACATGGGTCTTCTGTAAATATACTTATATGGTCAAAGTTTGTGAAAATGAAAAAATCTGACCAAACTCTCATAGGAAGAGACAGGATGTGTGCATGTCGACCGTGGTGTGGTGGTGTGGTTAACAGTAGTTCTCTACTGCAAACCTGTACAGACAGAATTAAAAAGAAAAGAAAAAAGAAATAATGAAGTATCAGGAACTGCCAAAGGCGCACATTGTGTGGAGCTATGGACATGGACACCGACAGAAACTGCTCAGTCCCCAAGTGCCCAGAACTTGCCCTTGCCCATAGAGGCACTGTCCTCCCTGGTGTTTTGCATGGTCTTCTGCGTCCTGCTTTGAATCTGTCCTCCCAGGGCTCTTTCCGGTTCTCCAATCCCCCACTCCCCACTCCCCGCTCTGCTTTCCTCTCTTCCTTCCTTTCCCCCTCCCTCTTCCCCTCCACCTCCACCTCCTTCTGTATTGCCCATTGAGCCCTGAGACTTCTCACTGAGCTTTTCCCAGAGCTTTTCTTAAACTTCCAAAGTTTACAGTAGTCTTGAAATAGTAGTAACTTGGGAAATAGGATTAGCCCATCCATGACACTTTCTGAAATATACCGAACCTTGTTGTGCAACTATAGGTAGCAATACCAGGGCTGTTATTTAGCAAACACCAGGACTTTTATTTTATTCTATTAAATTTAATATTTATAAGTAATTTTTATAATACATAGCCTTCCGAGTTATAAATAGAGAACATCTTTAACAGAATTTTCATCAAGAAAGATGCTTAATGATGCAACATCAAAAATTCAGAAATAAGATAAAGATGTATAAATGTATTCAACTTTTAAGTTCTAATCAACAAAACAATGCAAGAAAAAGAAACAGTAGGTTTAAAACACTGAAAAGAAAGGCAAAATTGCTACTAGATTATATGAATGCTGACATAACAAAACCAAGTGAATAATAGACGATAAGTATTGACATAATTTTTTTATTGATTTTGAGATAAGATCTTTCTAAATGACTAAATTGCCCAGACTAGGCTCAAACTAAGGACTCTCCTGCTTCATTTTCCCAAAGCACGAAGTCCTTTTATTTTGTTGTTTCTCAATTTTTAGCTCTTAATTGCTACTTCTTCAGGAAAGATTGCTCAAACATTTAGAATCTCCAAACCAGGTCAGATCTCCTATTCTCCCCCTGAAAACATTGTAAGCTCTTCTTTGCAAACTGTATTATGATTTCAATTGTAGTTTAATATTGCAGTTCATGAACCACACTGGTTTTGCCATTCCACTGACTGCAGCAAAATGAGTACTTACTAAGTAGTAAGAGGAGCATATCACAGATCCTTTGCACATTAGGAGCTACAATGGCAAAGCACCTCTAAGTATTATGAATTTAAGAACATAAATATCGTATTTGCAACTTACTAATTCCCAATTTGGCAACACTTTTCTGAAATGCTTCTGATAGTATGTATCTAATTAATATCAAACAATACATAGTACCGGCACAAATATATACATACACATATGTTACCTATATGTATACACAAACATATGATGTATGTACATATATAAGCAAATATACATATGCATACACATATTTATACACTTATACACATAGTACCTGTCCACACATACACATATTTACTTCCTCCTAAAAAAGATATGGTTTCCTTTAATGTTGAAAAGTCTGGAAGTAGACCCTGTTATGAAAGGAACTATATTGTGTAGAAAACAGAAATAGGAGACTAACCATGACAGACCAGCCCTCATGACTATATTCGGTGGTAAAGTACTACAGTTATTCACATTCAAATAAAGGATAAAAAAGTGTTGACTTTCTCCTATTATTCAACCTTGTTCTTTTTATCCTAAATATGCAGCAAGAAATTTTTTAAAAACCAACTAAAAACAGTAATATTACATACAATTTGCATCTACCTGTCCACATGAGCCAGTTGGACCTAAAAGAAAAAGTCTATTTACAATAGTGAAACATGTAAAGAAGTGGGAAACAACTCATATAAATATAGTCAAAAGTACCCGAGGGACACTGGTAATGTGAGGCTTTTTCAGACCAAGGAGAAGATTTGGAGCAGTGTCAAAACCTGGTCAGAATTTGAGTAAATGAAGATGTAAGTGCAAGCATTAGTAATTCAGGGGAAAAGATTACTGGCAAATCTATTGAAACCCCTTAGTGAAGAAAACCACGATGTTTTTCTGAAGAACATAAAACACTTAGATGATACTAGGAAGAGATGATCTATTTCATGATAAGAAGTTTAAATTCCTTGAGATTAATATTTCAAAATATTACTGTTTCATTTAGAATTATAATTATTTTAAAAATTCAGTAATAATGTTACAGATTAGTTTCTACATGATAATGTTCATACTGATATCTCTCTTGTAACAACTTTTTAGCATTATCCTTAATTAATAAACATTACAAGATTACCTAACTAAATGAAAAAAGAAGGGGATATCAGAATTATTGACCAACATTTTACTAAAGATAAAATGTAAGAAATTAAAGCTATAAAATGAACAAAATATGACTACTTCAAGATGTTATGATAGATTCTAAGGGAATTCTGTAAGGTAGACAGACAAAACAGAATTACCAAAAAGAGAATTTTAGTATAATTCTATAAACTTTTATGGAAATGAAATATAAAATAGGACACAGCAGAGTACTTGCATAGTGTGAATTTTTTTAACTGAAATTTTTAGGTGAAATATTTTTCTAGTTTGAAAGTTCCAAAAGCAACATTATGTCATTATCCCTAAGCTATTTCAACACTGTTATGATTCTAAGTTTTTAAAGTGGATTTATTTAGATGTGAATAATTGGTCATAAAATAAATGTAGAAATATAGTAAAAAAAAAAAAAGGCAGAGAAGTCTCTGATACAACAGCCATGAAAGAGAGAGATGTTGAAATGAGTTATAAAGCCTCAATACCTGAGGCAATGGAGATATATATATATATATATATATATATATCAATGAAATTAGAAGAGAAGAAATAGGCTGCTACAAATGAGAGAGTTTCATCTACCCAAAGTGTCATACCAAATCAATGAGAAAACAGAGCTGAGATAATTTCATAGCCAACTTGACAATGTGGCATCTAAAAGGCAAACTATGCAGAAAAAGATGATTCCAAAAAAACTAAAGACTTTAAATGAGATATTAAGATATAAAAAGAAATCATAACTTTTTTATAACTTCAAAAAGGTTCTCATTCAAACTTCAAAAGTCATAAAAAAAGAATATAACTTATTCACATTCTAATATCTGAAAAAAAGTAAAAAATTACGAATTGAGGGAAATATTTTCCACTCATATCTCACAGTATTTTATTGTTTTCATTTTAATTAAAAATTCTTGGAAAATTTTTGCATTACAAATGGAAGAACTACATAGTAAAATAGTCACAAACTTTGCTAAATGCACAATGACTTAAACATGTAAAAAGATTCTTTGTAAGAAGAATACAACAACTATGTTTAACTATCAGATTAGCAAAAAATCCACAAATCAGATAATATTAAATACTGTTAAGTCAGGGCTAAACTCATATATTGCTAAAGAAAATCTAAATTTTTCATTTCATGTAGAAGGCAATGAACTAATATTTGAAAGCAAATATTAGTGCTCACTAATAGAAGCTGTCATAGAAACCAAGAGGATGACCAATGAGGACAGGAAGGAGAATCTTTACTACATATCCTTTAGTATCTTTAGCTTTAAGACATCATAAATGTTGAAAAACATGTATTTATACATTGGCAAATAATTTTGAAATTTATCAATAAATTACAAAATTGTGAAAAGGGCGCCTGCCTCTGTTGGATGTTAAAATGAACTCCAGAATGAATTCATGAGGAGGGGCCTGCAGCCACGGAGCCAAGCAAGTGCAGCACCTGGTACAGGTGGGCATGGGGCTACATTACTTCTGTGACACCTGTGACAGTTCTTTCCAGGATAACCTCCACAACCAAAAGAAGCACCCCAAGGGGGTACAGCACCTGAAGGTCAAGATATGAAATGACCATGTTCAGAGAGTTGTTTGCCATCTTGCTGGATCAGGTCAACAAGGGGCTCTACAGGAAGTTCCTGTTGACAGGGCAATGTGACTTTGGCTCCAATTGCAGATTTTTCCCATGTCAGAGCAAGACCTGCAGGAAATAAGCATTCAGGTGGAGGAGCAAAGCCAGGCCAGGGAGTGGCCACTGCAATCCCCTGAGCTCCCTGAGGGCTATCTGGTAGACTAGCTGGAGACCAGAGCCAAGACACCAAACTCAGCCTCAACCAGCAGGGTCAAAACACTCAGAGCCACCATCTTCCAGTACCCCATGGGCTGGCTGCCAGTCCAGGAGCTGCCCCCATCCCTGCAGGTACCCTCACTGAGGGGTGTGGCCCCTACAGCCCAGAGCACAGTGGGGCTGAGGCCCTTACCCACTGCTCACTGTCTCAGCCTTCACAGTAAAAACACTTGTTTACACTGGAAAAATAAGTAAATCAATTAATTAAATGAATAAAATCATTGAAACTGTTATATTGGCCCAAAAAAATGTCATTAAAGAGAGGATGGATTATGTAACAGTTGCTAATATCAAAGAGTTTCAGAACAAATAAATCTAGATCTCTACTTCATACTACATTTTAAATTAGTTCTGAAAAAGCAAAAGTAAAAGAAAAACACTTGCAATGACAACCTGATGCCAAAAGAATTCTAGATATTTTGCTTATGAGGGTGAAGTGATTGCATTTATCCACGTCCAAAAATCATTTTAAAACATCCTGAGAATGACACAAACTGGAACTCCCTTCAAAAACAGACCTTTAGAACCCTCTTGATCTTAGTAGTCCAGAAAATGCAATTGTCTAAATCAGTTCTTTACAGGCAAGTATTCAGAAACTTCTATTATTTATGCTACACCTATTTTTCTGTCAAAGAATTCATAAGGGCTCATATTGTTAATTTGAACTACCCAACAATCCTAGTTGTGTTTGTTCTTATTAAATTTTGGTCCTAGTACTGGGACAGCAGAACTGAGGCGAATCTTGCATGTTGTGTTGGTTAAACTGGCTATTTTCCTAAAGGAGCACTGGATCTGCACTGGAATTGTAGCCTAATACTCTCAACATGAAATAATCTTTTCCCAATATCAGTTTATCCATGAATTTATACTCGATAGATAAAAACACTGTTTATCACTCTACTCTGTAAATTAGCCAAGTAACAACAACAACAAAAAATTCTTTTGGACTTTCTTTTCCTTTTCCTTCCTTTATTTTCTTCTCTTCTATCTACGATCATACTCATGACTTCCAAATCTGGAAATTATATAAAAAATTGCTGTCTATAAATAAGTACAATGTCTGAGTATACCTGGAATATTTCTCTTTTTTTGTGAATGTTTATGTCTGTTTTTGTTTCTATTTTTGTTTTGTTGACTTGCTTGTTTGTTAGTTTGTTTGTTTTTCTAATGCAGAGCCTGAGAGTAAATGTTGAGTCAAATATATCTTGGTTTAATCCCCATATTATCTGTTAATTTATGAGATCATAGCATACTGCTTAAGTTTCCTATCTGCAAACCAGTGATGTTAATTGCTGTCTCATAAAACTGTTATGAGCATTAAACAAGATAGTTTCACTGTGACACTAACCATACTGGCACTAACAATAATTCATCATTATTTATTTTGATTCTTACATAACATTTTGGGAATTATGAATATTAATACTGTTTCCTCTAAAAGAGTTATGCGAAAAGTGTACCAGTAACCTCATCAATCTGGCAGTCTCAATGTGCCCATTACTGTGCAATGCTTGCTAATATCTCTTTGATGTATATCACATAAGTTTAGTCTAGATTCTAACAAAGTCATCTTTTCCCAAGAAGTTATCCCATGAGGATACTTTCAGGCAGGAAAATGGAAACTTTTAAAGCCAATCTTCCATTCTGAAATTGACAGAGACACACACAAGAGGAAGAACAATCTCTAAGGAACTGTATTCATCTGCATTCACATCACTGGGACACCATATTTCTGGACATTTAGTTCTAAATTTATATCTGTTACCCACAACTTAAAGAAGGGAAAGTTTAGCATGCTTCATTATTTCAGGAGATTCAATCCATGGTCACCTGATTCCCATGACCTACGATTATGACAGAACAGCTTAGTTTATGGTGGCTGGTAAACAGAATCAGCAACACAGAGGAAGAGGCCAGTACTAGGTATAGAGCCCAAGGTCACAGTGCCACAACCTATGCAGAAACCCCAAAAGGTGTGCTTTCCTTATCCACTAGGCAGCCCTCAAACCAATCAAATTGCTAATGAAGCCTAGTGATTACAAGAGTCAGCCTGTGGAAATGGGTTAACATCCATTAGGAAGATTATAAAATAAATCATAAGTTACAAACCAATTCTAACATTAAACTTTGGCTCAGCAACCCACTTAATGACCTCAAGTGATAGAATCAAGTGACTACCACAGGGCTATGAAAACTGTGAGTCAATGCATTGACCCACCACAGGAAGAGATTTTCTTTAGGACCAGAATCTACTGATGAGTATGCCCTCCCTAAGATCACATTTATAATTCAGTTACTAAAATGTGAGGCCGAATACATATGTGGCCATAGGGCAGAGTAGTTCTAAATTCAGTCTTGGAAACCTACATAATGTACACTCACATCCACTTAGCAAGATTACTTAACCTAGCCCATCTAATCCTGTCGGTATACATTGGTGAGGCTGAAGACTGTCAAGGTCACTGTGTTAGTCAGTTTCCCATTGTTGGGACAAAATACCTAATACCTGCAACTTAAAGGAGAAAACTTTTATCATGACTCATGTTTTCAGTGGTTCAGTTCATGGGCACCTGGCTCCAAGGCAGGAACTGATGGCAGAAGGACATAGTGGAGCAAAGATGCTTAGTTCACGGCAACCCAGCAGCAGAGCAGGGGAATAGGTCCCAAGAGGAGGAAGCCAGAGACTGGATATAACAGCCAACATTGTACCTCCATGACCCACCCAGAGATATCCAGAACTGTTCTTTACTAATCTCCAAGGCATCTCTAACACCAATAAAATTGACAACCCAGTTTAACTGTCATGGGCATGATGGGTAGAAAAAATCACTAGAGCCACCACTGCCATTGTAAAGCTTGCTTCCTGCACCACTACTCTTGCTTTCTTCAGGCAGCCAGCATCCACTGGAGGAATCAGACAAATACTTCCCTGTGTGCCTGGCACCATTGCGGGAGTCCCAGCGTAGATATGCAGGATGAGAGAAGAAGCAGCCCCACCACACACCCCAGGCCATTGGGGAAACCTCAGTGTAGCTGCATGTGTCTGGAGAAGCCCATCCTAAGCCCTTCTACCTCCCTGGGAACCTGAGTTCAGAGAAACTCAAGTGCCTGTCCCACTCCCCTATACTGCAGAGGGGTAGCCAATATGGGAAGTGCCTGGGACCCCATAACCAGCTGGTTGGGAGGAATCCAGGAGAATATCAAGATGAAGGAGCAAGAGGCAATCTCAGATTTCCAGCCCACAAAGAACAAGTCTGGGAGATACAGTTATGGAAGAAAATGGAAGTCACATACCTGAAACCTCTGAGAGGATAGCAACTGAAATAAAGAAATAACTTCATGACACTGTAAAAGTAATCAGATCAGAAATAATGTCTCAGGTAAAGAAATTGCAAACATAATGAAAGAGTTGCTCAGCGTATCTAAAGAAGACTTAAATTAAAAAGAGGAGCATGGAAAGTGATGGAAGCCTTGAATGAACAACATAGGAAGGAATTGCAATGCATGAAACGGATTCAAAGAGATATCCAGAAAATTAAAAAGTCAATCAAAAGCTGGCAAAAACACTTGAAAGAGACTGAAAATAGACTTTCAGACTTTGAAGACAGGATCACAGCTAATGATTATAAAAGGAAGGATCTCTTAAAAATAACAAGGAACCAGGAAATAACAATTCAATGGCTGCAAGATGATGTAAAAAAAAATTAATAGTAATAGGTGCGAGTGAAAAAGCAGGAGTCAATACAGGTGACATAAAAAGACTATTTACAGAAGTAATAGCAGAAAACTTCCCAAGCATGGAAAAAGGATCTGGCATTCAGATAAGTGAGTCATATAGACCTCCAACTAGACATAATCATGATCATGCTTCCAGGAACAGCAGTAGTGGAGGATCACCAAACAGGGCAGGCAATTGAGGAAAGAGGAAAAATGGAGGGCCATTAGCAGGAGAGCAGCATGGCAGAGATGAATCAATGCATGATGGTTGTAACCAATAAAAAGAAAAATAGGGAGGCTAGGGATTTAGCTCAGTGGTATAAGCACCTGCCTTGCAAATATGAGGTCATGAGTTGGATCCCCAGTACTAAAAAAAATAAAAAATAAAAATAAACACAAGGAGAGTAGATTAAGAAACAACATTCTCCAATATACTGTATACACATTTAACTCAAATGGAATTTCATAGACTGAAAATCAAAGGAGAGAAAACAATTGTTCAATACAACAGGAGGCCAGAAAAAAGGAAGGATAACTTGCCCATCAACTGCAGAATGGATAAGAAAGATATGGTGTTTTCATACAGCTATAAAATAGGACAATCTTGAGGCTCTTGTAGGTAAATGGATGCAACTGGAGACCATGCTCATGTTTGAAATGGTTTGGACCCATACATGTGAGCACTAAGTTATCTCCCCAGCATAAAACCCTGAAGAAGTTAGTGGGATACTAAAATCATAATAGATATTATAAAAGTGATAGTGGAGGATACAGATAAAAAGGGAAAATGGTAAACACAGTTTCTTATTATCTTGTTTTGAGTTCTTCTACTGTTTTCAAAATTTTATTAGGTTTGGTTTTATTCTGTCTTGTTTTTTAGATTTTTCTGTGTCTGATGGTTTAAAGATAGGTGTCAAAAATAATAGGAACTTGACCCCATTATACTACACACATGTTTTCAACTACTGTTAGCATTTAGCATTAGAGTGAACATCTATCACAGCTAACAATGCTCCATTATCTTTAACTGGTATCCACATTTTCATTATTTCCACTAATACACTCTTTCTGTTCCTGGATTCCATTAAGAATATGATATTTTATTCAGTAGCCCTGTCTCCTCAGGCTCCTCTTGGCTCTGACAGTTCCTCAGAGTTTTGTTGTTTCTGATAAACTTGACATTTTATGGAAAATGAACTGAATATTCTGTAGAATTTCTCCTAAATTTGAGTACAATGAACATTTCTCTCATGATTAGCTTGGAGTCTTGAATTTTGGGAAGACACACAATAGAGATGACTTGTCCCTTTCATCCCTTACCGTGCTCCCATCAGACTTTCTCAGCTAGTTGAGGTTTGTTAGGTATCTCCGCCATAAAAACTGTTCTTTGTTTCTCTTTTCCATAATGTTCCATTTGGAAACAATTTGCTAATTATCACCTACCCTTAAGGAATGGAGAGTGAAGGGCACCTCCTTGAAAGAAGAGTAAGTTCATTGATCACTTAGAATTATTCTACATAAGAAATGTGTCACTTCTCTTCTACTTACTTTTTTTAGTTCCACAATCTGTTTGTATTTATTTATGTGAATTTTTTATACTTTGGGTTATAACCCAATACTATTTCATTTTTATTTTTGCCCAAATATCCCAACTTTGATTGTTAGAACCTCTTTCTATTCATTTTTATTTTCCTTTGACAAATGTCTATTGTTTGTTTTTAAAGCATTTTATTACTCTCTGATATTCAAAGATGCCTTTATATTCTCTGATATCATCAGCTAGGTTTTTAGCCAGGCATGTTATTCTAAACTTTCAATAAATATTTTCACATCTAGGATTAATTTAAAACTTCAGAGAAACAATATCTTTGCTAATTATTTCTAAATTCATCGACATGAAATAAAGACCATACATAGATTCAACAAAATATAACATTACATCTAGTATATTTTACTGCATAGCATATATCTGAAGACTCTGCATATATCTGAAGACCCTTACATATATCTGAAGATTCTTTTTGATAGAAAAAGAATATATTATTCTAGTAAATTTTAGACTACTAGGAATTATTTGTACTGAAAGAAGAAAAAAAAAAGCCAAAATATAAATAGATATACAGACAATTAGATAATATGAGGAAAATTTTGAAGTTAAAACAATGGCTTAAATTTCATGATAAAAGAATGTGGAGGGGCTGAAAAACATCTATATGGCACAGGGAAGGGTAAAGCCAGGAATGAGGCCAGAGGACTACAAATAGAAAAGTAGTAGATAGAACAAGCAGCGTATAGGGGACATCAGGAAATTCTACGTGTAGAAATTATTTTGTTAGTGGTCCTGTAACTTCCAGAAAATTAAGGAAGTCAATTAATGAAACATTGATATTGGTGTTTAGTTTTAAAAGTTAGTTAGGATCTTCCTATTAAACAGAGAAAAAAATTATTTTTTGGTACTGGGGATCAACTCATGATCTAGCTTTTACCAGGGCAAGTGCTTGAACCACTTAGCTAAATCCCCAGCAACAGAGAAATTTTTTAAGCATGCTTTCTCCAGTTGACTAGCCCAAGTTTAAACATGTCATTAATAAAAATTTAACTTAACTGCTTGAGTACTCATTGACCACCTGTCCCTGTCCCTATCTATAATTCATTTTAGACATTATAGATACAGCTTTTGGAATAGACGAAGTCTGAAGTCAGCATTTCTTCAATGGGGCCAAATACCAGAGAAAGACAATTTAAAGGTTCACAGTTTCATCAGTTTCGGTCCATGTTGGGCTGCTCTGTTGCTTGAGGCTTATGGCAAGGTAAAACAATCTGGTAGAAAGATCTGGCACAGGAAAGAAAGCACTGCTTAAGTTTCCATCATCTATCATGATGTTATGAAATTACACTTAATTCACTGATAAAGGTAGGCTCCTCATAATCCATCTTTGAACACATGAAACTTCTAAGTGACATTTCAAATTTTAGCCATAACTCAAAGTATCTATGTTTGCAAAATTCATGAAATAGTGGATAGAGAGGGAAAAAGAAAAAAGAAAAAATGAGGAAGAAAAACGTCTGTTGTGGTTATAAACATTAAGAAGACAAATGAACAAAAACAATGAGGTAGGACGCAGAAGGTATAAGATACATTTTATTTACACTAATCAGAGAATACCACTCTGGAAGCTATTTCAGCAGAAACCTAACAAAGTGAAGAAACAGAGATGAACAAGTAGAAAGGAAGCATTCAGGATAGAGGAAGATCAGATACCAATGCTATATCATGAGGAGCAGGACTTGTGGAGGATCACAAAAACCAGAGGATAAATGCCAAAAAATGTCAAGAATGGGAGGCTCACAAGGTGCTATCGCTTGTAAGATTTTTATAGTGAAAAATGGGAATCAATTGGAGGATTTTTAAAGAAAAAAATTGTATGATCTGATATTCATTGAAGGTTTTTCTACCTTGACCATATAGGTTAGACAGAAGGACAGGGGGTGGCTTCCAAGGAGAAAAGAGAAAGAAACATTAAGGCTGTTCAGCAACTGAGGCAAGAAGAAACAAAAATAAATGATTGGGTTAAGGTGTATATTGAAAGAACAGCTGGAAGGACTTGGAGGTGATTTGGCTGTGATTTATGACAAAAATAGGGAAACCAAAGACACCTCTAAGATTTTGGGTCTGATCTACTGGAAGAATAGAGTTTCCATTTACTAGAATGGAAAGGCAAAAGAAAAGAAGCACAAATCTAATGCTTGGTTATGAACTAGCTAATTTTGAGAAGCCTATAACTAAATATATGATAGACAATTGGACATATGAGCATGGAATCCAGAAGATAATCTGTGCTGGAGCTGCATATTTTAAAATCAACAATATAAAACTGCCCTTAATTATTCATTTCTCCATATGTGTTATAAAGCCAGCTGCATCTGGTTGCATGTAAAATGAATAAATCTCTTTTGAGCTAAACTTCTCTTCTGTTGCTATAAGAAAATTGCTTGATTAGAAATCATTGACTACTTATCTATTCCTTGATTAGGTATAATTCCCTGATACGAAATACATGACAGTAAATACGCCATTTGGAAAGCCATAGATAGGAAAGTGTTCCTGGTAGAGAAAGTGAACTCATATTGTCTTAGTCCTTTTTGTCTTACTACAACCTGACACAAACTGAGTAATATATAGCTATTTCTATGGGTCCAGATATCAGGAGTTGGAAGGTCCACACAGCATTGCCTCAGTGTTTTTCAAGAGCCCGTCGGCTGCATCAAAACAGAGTGGAGACGCAGGAGGGGAAGTAGCCATGTATAAAAGAGACAAAGAATTTCAGGTGGCCTCACTTTACAAGAGTCTATTCTCATAGTAAATAATCCAGCTCCGCAGCAAGAATTCACTCACTCCCTGCAGGCCAGCATTAATCCTTTCCAAGGGTGGTTCCCTCATGATGTAATTATCTTTCTTAAAGTCCCAACAACTCAAAATTGTTAAATTACAGAATTAAGCCTTAATGTTTTAAAGGCACAAACTACAATGAAACCATAGTAACACTCAGTAGAAATATATATTACAGTGGAGACACATTGTTTTCCCTTCACGATGGAAAAGATTCGATATCATCATCTTAAAGTATGCTGGCTCTTTGGTGCCTCTAGATTTTGTATCTAGAGCTCATGTTTTGTTTTCTCTTGGCAAGTAGACCCCTTGGCCAAATTACTCTTTCCAAGGAGTCCTCATTACAAAACCCATACAGAGTTTGAATCTCTGCTACCATAGACACATTGCTCAGGAGCCCATGGAAAAAATATGTTTTCAACTGCTAGTTTGATCTGTTGTTATTCTACTCTAAACACTCTAAAACATTTACTTTATAATATTTAAATATATTTTGAAGGAGTTTCAAGTCCACAGTAAAACTAAAAGCCTGGTAAATATATTTCCTGTATTCTCCCACCCACCTCCCCCTTACCAGCATCTAACATGAGTGCTACCTTTGTGATAACTGATGAACCTGTGTAAGCTGGACATTACCACAAGAAGTCCATAGATTACTGAGGGTTCATTCTGTGTTGCACTTTCTACTGGTTTGAATAAACATATAGTGTTGACATTAAATAGAATATCTTTTTTTTACTTGAAATATGTGAATTCTTTATTTCTGTTATGTTTACATTCAATAGTTTTAAACTGCAGTTGATGTGTGGATATTTCACTTTAAAATCACAAACAGTAAAATCACAGATAAAGGTAAACTGTTGCCTGTCTTTCTAGGGGACAAAGTACATGATCAAATTGGAATATTATAAAGATATTGAAGATCAGTTCACTTTCTAGTGGAAAAGGGGTTGGTGCAAAGGTGGTAAATTTCCTCCATATTGGTCCTTTGACGTTATTTACACTGGTATAACTAAAACATAGTCAAAAAATTCTTTCAAAAAGGATTCATCCTATATTGAATTTACACTAATTAGTATGCTGTAAGAGCCATTTAGATACATTTTAAGAATGGTCTTTTCAGTTTGAACTACAAAATTTTTCATGGTATATCTTGATTCCTCTTTTTTTTTCTATTCTCTTCAATCCCTCTTTCCCTCCTTATTTACAAAGCTTTGTTTCCCTTTTTTTCTTTTCTTATGTTTTTCTTTTCCATTCCTTCCTTTCCCCCTCTTCCCTCAGTAGTTCCCCTTCTCTTGTGAATGGTTTATTCCTATTTCACAATATCTCTGACACAGTTTTGTTCTTATTTACACTTTCAATTTCTCACACAAGAGATACAGTATAATATTTATGCACATGTGTCTTATTCACTTCACTTAAGGGTACAAATGAAAGGCCCATCTATGTAACTACAAATGTCTCCAATTTACCCTTCTTTATGGCTGAATAGTACTCCGTTCTATAAAAATAATTTATCCATTCATTGGTTGATATGCATTTGAGTAGCTTCCAAGATTTAGATATTACAAACTGTACTGCTATAAACATAAGTGTTTATAAATCATTTTAGTATGATACTTTTAATTCTATACATATGTCATTGTAGTATGATACTTTTAATTCTTTTATGAAGATACGGAGAAATAGGGCTGGGAATTTAGCTCAGTGGCATAAGTGCCTGACTGGAAAATGCAAGGTCATAAGTTCAATCTCCAGTACCAAAAGGAAAAAGATGGGTGGGGGAGAAATAGCTGGGTCTAATGAGACCTCTAGTCCTAAATCTTTGAGAGATCTCCACACTGATTTCCACAGGCTTGCACCAGCGTACACTCCCACCAACAGTGAAGAGTTCCTTTTGCTCCACAGCCTTGCCTGCATTTGTTATTAGTTGATTTCTTGGCAACAGTCATTCTTTCTGGAGTGAGATGGATTTTAAGCATTGTTTTAGTTTGCATCTCTCAAACGACTAGTGATGTTGAACATTTTTTTATATGAGAACTGCATATTCATTCCAGATGCCCATTTTTGGCTCTGGTCTTTAAATTTGGGGGGCCTATTTTTAATTCTTTCTGAGCTCTAGATATTACTGTTTTGTCTAAAGAACAGCTGGAAAAAATGTTTTCCTATTTTGTGGGTTACCTCTTTACTCTGTTGATTTCTTTTACAGTGCAAATGTTTTATAATGAGATCCCAGTTGTTGATTCTTTGTAATATTCCCTCAGTGATTGAGCTTTGTTCACAAAGTCTTTGCCTACACCCATGTCTTCAACAGTTCTACCTATTCTGTCTTCCAGGAAATTTAATGTTTCTGTTTTAATATTTAGATCTTTGATTCATTTTGGTTTTAGTTTTGTGTGTGGTGAGAGACATGGGTCTAGTTTTAGTCTTCAGCATGTGGAAAGCCACTTCATCCATCACCATTAATTAAAGAGACTATCTCCCAGTAAATATACTTGGTCCCTTTGTCAAAGATAAGATGGTTGAGCATGTCTGGAATTGTTTTTGAATTTTTTAGTTGTTCCATTGATCTTTGGGTCTCTTCTTCTTCTTCTTCTTCTTCTTCTTCTTCTTCTTCTTCTTCTTCTTCTTCTTCTTCTTCTTCTTCTTCTTCTGGCCTGTACCATTCTGTTTTTATCATGGTAGCTCTGTAGTATAATTTCAGGTCAGAAATTGTTGTGCCTCTGCCTTGCGTTTGTTGCTGGCAATTGTTTTTGCTATTTTAGCTCTCTTCAGTTTCCAAATGAATGTTAGGGATATTTTCTCTCATTCTATGAGATATACTAATGGTATTTTGATTGAGATTGCATTAAACCTGTGTAATGATATTGGGTGCATTTCCAAAATTTCATGATTTTGGTTCTTTCTAAGAGCAACAAATATCTTTTCATTTCATGATATTGTCTTCAATCTCTTTTATTCAGAGTACTGTAATTTTTAATGTAAAGATCTTTTATTTCCTTTGTTATATTCTTTTCCAATGCAATTGAATTTACTTTTTTCAATGCAATTGTGAAAGGTGTTTCCCTAATTTCTCTCTCAGTGAGCTTTTTGTCTGTGTTCAGGGAATCCTATTGTTTTCTTAGTGTAGACTTTATATACAGCTATATGACTGAATTTGATTATTAAATCTAAAAGTTTTTCAGTGGAGTTTTGAGATTTTCTTTGTAGAGTCTTTCTGTGGTTGATGCTTAAACAAGTGGAAATTCATACATAAAACAAGGACAAATCAGGGCACATTAAATTCTCAAACATCAAGTTGTACTACAAAGCTACAGTGATTAAAACAGCATGGCACTGGCAAAAAAACAGGCATAGATCAGTGGAACAGAATAGACAATAATGATAATTTAACTTCTTCCTTTCCTATCCCTATTCCTTTTACTTCTTTCTCTTATCTAATTGCTCTGGCTAGTGTTTCCAGGACTATATTGAATAGGAGTGATGATAATGGAATCCTTGTCTTGTTCCTGATTTTAGAGTGAAAGTTTTCAGATTTTGATCATTTAGTATAATGTTGGTTGTTGGTTTGTCACAGATGACTTTTATCACATTGAGACAAAGGTTGTCTGTTACAATTTTCTGTATGGTTTTTGCTATGAACATGTGTTAGACTTTGTCAAATGTTTTTTCTGCATGATCATGTGATTTTCATGTTTAACTCTGTTGCTATGGCATATTACATTTACTTAATTTATTTATTATTAAATTTATTATTATATTATTTTTTTTATTTTTGTTTTTTTGAGACAGGGTCTCACTACATAACTCAAGCTAGCCTTGAACTCACTATGTGGCCCAGGCTGGCCTTGAACTCATGGCATCCCTCTTCCACAGTCTCCAAATACTGTAATTATAGACATGTGCCACCAATCATGGAAGACTTGTGTATGTTGAACCATCCCTGCATCTCTGGAATGAATCCTACTTGGTCACTGTTGTAGTCAGTGTTTACAAGAAAAAAACTTAATGCAGGACATAAATAACTCAAGTTTATCCTTCTTTAAAGCAGAAAAGTATTCCATTGCGTATAAACACCACATTTTCTTTATTCATTGATATGTTAATGGACATATAGGCTGTTTCCAAGATTTTGCTATTATGAATTTTGCTTCTATAAACAGGAATATGCATATATCACTGTGGTAAGATGTCTTTACCTCTTTTGGGATGATACGTAGAAAGGAAATATCTAAATTAAATGGAATTTATAGTTTTACTTCCTTGAGAAATGTCCCTACTAATTTCCATTGTATTGAATCTATTTGCAGTTCCACCAACAATGGACAAGGGTGGTCTTCTCCCCACAACCTCACCATCATTTGTTATTGGTTAATTTATTTATGATAGCCATTCTTTCATGAATCTCAGTGCTGTTTCAATTTGCATTTCTCTAATGGTCAGCAATGTTGAACATTGTTTTCATTGACTCTTTGTATTTCTTCATCTGAAAAGTGTCTATTCACTCCAGATGCTCATGTTTCTAATTGTTTACATTTGAGGGGTCTAATTTGGGGGGTAGTTCTTTATGTATTCTAGATAGTAGTCCTTTGAGGAGTATCTGGTTTAAAAAAAGTGTTATTCCCATTCTGGAAGTCATCTCTTCACTCTGTTGTTTACTTTGCTGCATAGAAGCTTTTTAATTTAATATTTTCCCATATGGTGACTCTTGGTTTTATTTCTTGTACAACTGGGGCTTTGTTCAGAAGTCTTTGCCTACACATACATCTTCAAGTATTTTGCTTCTTTTGTCTTCTAGTAAATTAAATGTTTCTATTCTAATGTCTAGTTCTCTGACTTTTTAAAAATTTTAGCTCAGTCCATAATTAGAGCTATGGGTCTAGTTTTAACCTTCAGCACATAAATAGCCATTTTTCCCAGCACCAATTACTAAAGAAGCTATCTTTTCTCCAGCACTGGGATTTGGCATAGCTGAGTGTTACTGAAGTTGTTTTTGTATCTTCTATTCTATTCCATTTATCTACAAGTCTGTTTTTTTGCCAATACCATGTTGTTTTTAATCACTGTAGCTTGTTGTATAACTTGAAGTCTGAGAATGTAATACCTTGTACCTTGTCCTTGTTTCATGTGTGAATTTCCAGGTTTTTAAACACTAGCCACAAAAAAACTTTTGTTTTTCATTTATTGCCTTTACCTCTCCACCAAAAATTAGTTGACTTTATGTGTGTCTAATTTTGGCTTTCAGATGTGCTGCACTGGTCTATATACCTACTCTCATTAATGTAATGATGTCTTTATTGTTGTTTTATTGTAAGTTTTGAAACTGGGTAGACTTAGTCTTCCAACTTTTCAAAATTTTGTTGGTTATTCTACATATTTTGCTTTTCTGTATGACCTTTAATATCAGTTTTTCAGTATCCATAAAATAACTTGCAGATATTTTTATTTCAATTGCATCATTCTACAGATCAAGGTGGGATGAACTGACATATTGGCAATACTGTCTTCTATATGAAATGAAGTATCTCTCCATTTATTTAGTTCTTTGTCATGTATTTGCTTTTAATCTTTATTGTGATGTTTTTCACACATTATTAGATCATCGAATGTAAGTGTACAAATCAATGTCTTAGTATAATATAGTCAGATTTGTGCCAATCTCAATGTAATTTTTTAATACTTTCATAATATCAAGAGGCAAACTTCCCTGATTAATGTTTTGAAATTTTGTTGTTTGTTTTTTAATCCTTGAAATTAAATGGATTTGGGGAAAAAAAAGGAAAAAAGAAGAAAAAACAAACAGACTTATACATATTAGAAATCACTCCACATTTCCTTCCGCACTACCTTGCCCTTGGCAACCATGAATTTACTGTTTGCTAACTATGAATATACCATTGAAATGAAACTATTCAGAGTGTGATATACTGTGATTATCTTCTTTTTTATTGCTGGATTTAAGTCGATATAGTGCTCAATAGTCCCTTATTAAATGAATAGACTGAATATTTTTTTATTGATTAGTGGTCGGAAATTTGGGTTGTTTTTAACTTTAGACTAATATGCTGACACTGGCATAGATACTGTTTGCCTGACATATTTTTTCATCTTTTCACTTTCAATATATTTGCATGTTTGAGTCTAATGTATTAAGCCCACATTAGTTAAAATATACTTAGATCTTATTTTAAATCCAGTGTGACAATCTCAGGCCTTTTATTGTTTTATGGATATATATTAACTATTAACATAATTGTATTTGTGCCTGTCATTTTGCTTTTTGTTTTCGGTATGTCTCATGACCTATTTGTTCCTCTATTTCTCCTTTTCTGCCTTCCTGTTCATCACATGAATATTACTTAAATGAATATTCTATCTTAAGTGAATATTCATCTCAACTTAATTTAATCTTTTTAAACTTATTTTTACCTTTCTATTCATTTACTAGGACATATAATGTCCAATTTAACTTATAGAAATCAATGTGAGACATACTAACTTACTTTCAGGTATATATAAAGGCTTTATTCTGGGGCAGCTCTCTTCCTTCTCAGCCATTGCTCATGTTCAAGTTGTTATACACCTACACATACCACAAATCTGTTAACACATTGCTGTAACTACTGTATATGTAATTTCCTTTCACAGAAAGTGAAAAAGGAATGTCAAAAGTGTATTGTAGTTTGTGATAGTAAACGTCTTTTATCATTATTGTTCCTCTTTATTTCTTCATGTTTATTTGAGTGTTATTTCCTTGCTCCCATATTCACTCACCTTCCAGTAATTTTCAAATATATTTCTATATATTATAGGTCAATGTGCAATCACACACACATAATTTTACACAATTGCTTTTCAAATCAGTAAGAGAAGAGAAATAATAAATATGAAATAATACCTTCATAATTACTTACAAATTAGTTTTGCCTGTATACTTTATTTCAGATATAAATCACTGTCTAATGTCACTTCCTTTGAGCCTGAAAAGCTTATTTCAGAAATACTTGCAGGTTAGGCTTGCTGACAGTAGATTCCTCTACTTCTGTTTAATCTGAAAAAATGATTTGCTTTCATTTTGAAGATAGTGTTGCTGTGCTTTTGTTGACAATGTTTTGTGTTTGTTTGTTTGGAGTTTTTTTGTTTTTGTTTTTGTTTCAGACTTACCTGTGTCATCCCACTCTTTGGTCTCTTGGAGAAGGAAGGATAAGGAGAGATTTTCAACACATAGATTATTACTCTTAGGAGGAAGAAATCTCATATTTACAATGCGATGACTAATTAATGACTGAATATTGTATTTTTTTAAAATGTAAGTGTACATCATGTACATTCACTGCAAAGACTATGTGAAGTGATGTATGTGTTAATTTTCTAGATCTGTTTTCCAAGCTATTTATAAGACAAAAGTCATATGTTGCACAAGAAAAATATACAATGCCATCTGTCCATTCAAAACAATTAAATACATGAATTTTAAAATGAAGCTTAATTATATATGATTCATCATTTTTCTCTTTTGATTTCAAATTTGTTTTTCAATAATTATGATCTGTGTGAATGCAGATCTCTTCTTTTATGCACTCTATTTGAAGTTTCCTGAGACTCTTGAATTTGCAGATTAATATTTTTCAGATTTAGGAAATACCCAATGATTGTTGATTGGATTAATTTTTCTGGCCATTTGTTCTCCTTCTCTTTTTCTGGCTTGCCAGTTTTGCAGAATTGTTAAGCCTGACAGTACCTCACATTTCTGTAAAGCTCTGCTTATTTTCTTCATTTTCTTTTTCTGTTCTTTAGAATGCACAGTCTCTACCAATATAATGTTCAAGCAGTGGATTATATTTTTCTCATAGCTTAAACTTTCTTGCATTTTTATTTTGATTATTAAACTATTGGGGCTCCAGATTTCCTTCCTTTCCTTTTTATTATTTTGATTCCATTATTGATGTTACCTATTTGATGAGGTATTATCAAAGCCTTCATTTTTTTTTTCAGCCTGGTTTTCCTTAATTCTTTGGATTTGCTTCTGATAATAGCTTTGTAGGTTATGCTTGCTAAATTAGATGTCCATCAAGGACAGTCATATTTGTATTTTTTTCAGTTTGAATATGGATTGCATTTCCATATTTATGTGTGCATTTCAAATATTTTGTTGAAAATTTGGCATTTTAAATAATGTGCTGTAAAAATTTGAGATACTAGTTTTGCGGCATTCTTTTCCATCTATGCCACATCCTAGTCCATCCACGCCTTGTGACAAGGTCCATGGGTGGAGGAGAGCGCTTCAAGGAATCGCTTCTCCAGGAAAAGAACACTGCATGTGGGAATTGGGCGTGGGGATCTTGGAATGTTTTGTACGGATAATTGTAATTTGTGTAATTCACATATATATATTTTCATGTAATACTCAATATGAAATCGAAAATAGAAACTCCAGAGGAGTTACTAGAAACCCTCTAGATAACCCCTTTGTGAAAACTAATTGTGAAATTTTACCTTCTGTGAGTAGTATGAGAGAGTTCATACAAAAGCTTTAAATGAAAGAGCTCATGGAGGAGGATTTACAAATTCCTGTGAGACAACTGCCCTGAGACACTGGACAGGCAGCCAGAGACGGGCAACTAGGACACATATGTTACGCCACCAGCCGCCTAAGACAGGCACAGGACCAATTGCTGTCCTGCAGGCCCATGACGGGTAAGGCCTGGTTGCGTTCATATGAAGAGTCCTTGACCCAAGACAGGTGCTGTCCTCACAGGCCTGCCATACTCTTATAAAGTGATAAGGGAGGAGATGTAGGGAGCGGCATGATAGCTTCACAGCTGCTGCTCCATCTCTCCCTCCTGTGGGCATCGGGTGGGTCGGCTTACATTTCCCAAGCTAATTAAGTAACAAGATTAAAGTGTAACAAAGGTGAAAAAAAGTTAATTAACACATATTGTTTAAGATTATCCCTGCCTGGCCCTAAGCCTGGGACGCTTCCTGCTTGGGGTTTAAGTTACTGCCAAAAGTTAGCAAATATATACTCCAGCTTCTAAAAATAAAATAGATTCAGATTCACTCACAGATGGGAGTGCAGTGTCTTCTGTCTCTCACTCGCAGACTCCCTGACCACCTTTGGGACCCCTGAGCCCTGCCACAGCTGGACTCCGGCAAGTTTCTTCTCTCTTAGGGATAATTGTCTTTTGTATGTTTGCTTTATTTTCAGTGACTTAACTAGACTGTTTCAGTGAAATTTATTTCCCCTATGATGTGCAGCTTCTGATGTTGCTCCTTAGAATACCACCTTGAAAATACATGCTCTTCCTGTGATAACTGGCTTTATCAGACTTCACATTACCTCTTTCATGGTCTCTTGGTTAAGGTTCTGGCTTATCTACCATTATCGATTTGAGACCCAGCTATTAGCATCCACTGATTGCTACCTGATTGTTCTATTGTTTTGTACAGCACTGAAACATAAATTGCTTCACAATGTGATCTGATTAAAGTCAGGTCCCTTGAAAAACTTTTTTTTTTGCTTTTGTTTTTCTTTTGGTATATGACTTCTTCAGCTCTAGGGATGTCTTTTAAACTCCTGATGTATTTCCCACCTATACATTTCTAGTTAAGCTACATTTTCACTTGTTGCTATTAATATCTTGGCTCCTCTTATTTGTTCATTACAAAGATCTCCATTGTTTTATGTGATGAAATCCCACACCTGTGTTCCAAATAAAGTCCCTTCACACTTGGCTGTTCTTATAGCCTCCCCTGACCAGAATCTCTGCCTCAATTCACTGAAGATGCAGGCAAGGACCACAGTCCCTTATTTCTTAGTGAAACATTGGTGACTTTGATAATCCTTAGTTAAATTGCTGTTTCTCCAGGAAAGTCTCTGCTGAACTCTTCACATAGTCACTTCAGATTTTTATCTATGCATTCATTTATTAAGTATTATTACCATTTTAAGATATAACTCACATATCATAAAAGTCATCCATTTAAAGTGTACAATTGAGTGAGTTTTGGAATAATCACAAAGTCTGGCAAACATTAATACTATTAAATGCTAGATGTTTTTCAAACTATAAAAGGAAAACCCAGACTATTAATGGAAGCAACATTCTGGAAGTAAGGGTTTGCTTTGTGTGTGGTTCATTTCACTCAATATCACATTTTCAAGATTTATCCAGGTTGGGACATGAGTCAGTACTTCAATGTTATTTATGATTGAATAATATTACAGTGTATGGATATATTATACATTTGGCCTATACACTTATCTGTTAATGGGCTCATGCATTGTTTTTACTATGTGGTTATGAATAATGACTTTATAAACATTAGTTACCATTTTTGTGTGGGCATATGTTTACAATTCTCCAACTATGTAGACTATAATTCCATTGTGTGGACAGATGGCACACAGCTGCATCATTCTGCAGTCTTGTCAGTAGAGTATGGGGATTGCAATTTCTCCCACATCCATGCCACACTTGTTCTTTCTGCACTTGTTTGGATTGTAACATTCCAATGTGTTTGAAGTGATATTTTATGTGCTTTGACTTTACATTTCTCCAATGACTAAAGAGGCTGGGAATTTTTTTAAATGTAGTCATTAAACTGTTCTTCTTTGCATTTTTCAAATCCTTTGGCCCTTCTTCATTCGGTTGTCTTTTCATTGCTGAATTCTAACAGTTATTTACATATTCTGAAAATTAGATCTTTACTGGTTACAATTGCAAATCCTGTTCACTGTTGTGTGGATAAACTTTTCATTTTCTTGAAATACTTCCAAGTACTGGGTCAGGTCAAATTCCTTGAATTTTCTAAGGAATCAGGAACCTTTAAATAATGACATTTCTCTGAAGCTGTTGGTGCCTTGGGGAATCTTCACTATCACTGGCCTGTTCCAGTGTCTGTCAGGTTGCTGCTTCTTACTATGCGTGTGGTTTGCTCATCTTCAAATCTAGCTTCATGCTGGGTACAGGCAAATAGGACCGAGCAAGTTAAAACCTCAAAAGTGCAACACTACTCCCCAGATTCAGCAGTTTTCCTTCAAAAAACCATCCCTCAGTTGCTGAAAGTCTTTGTCAATGTCTACCAGTTTGAGAAAGTTAATTCTGAACATTTGTGCCAGTGTTCTCATTGCTTTTAGGAAGGAGATAATTTTTGGACGCCCTTACTTTAGTATTGCCCCTATAAATTTTAATATTCTACTTGGAACATCTTCTCTGTGTTTATCTCTGTGTTTAGTCACAGTGTATAAGTCTTCCTCCACCTGCTTAGGATAATCTTGCTGAAACAGAAAGAATTATTTTATCCTCTGAAGTCTTCTAAAATAGTTATATTTGTAATTGATTTAATAAAAATGCATGTATTCTAGGGATTACTTAAGTCTTACTTGAAGTTAATATTATTGTGTGGGTTTAAAAACATGTAGTTCTAATTTCTTCACCAGAATGAAATTATTTTTAAATAAGAATTTTGTTGAAAACATATTTGATACTTCTAAACACCCAGAAATGGTTCAGAATTCAATTCAGTGAGTTATTGCTTATACAAACCAAAGTCACATACTTAATTATGGAAAATTTTATCAAAATTTTGTCTCTATTTCTTGAGCTGGAAGATTTATGAAATAAAAATAATTTAATTACATTGGCAGAATATTATTTTTATTTTTGTAATGCATATTCTACATGATAAGTTCTATACTTATGCATTACTTTCCTGGAGAATTGGCCCAGATGTTTATAAGAATTTAAATATTTAGTGTGAGTCATATTTCACTTGTGAAAAAATCTTTTATAGTTATCCTTTTTATACTATAGACACTGACTTCATATTCTACTAGAGTGCTTATGACATATTTGGTTATATTTCTTTGTTATAAAAATGCTACACTTTTAAAACTCATGCTACACTTTTGAGACCTCATGTTGAAAGTTACTTAATGCAAATGGATGTTTACCACTTATAAAATGCAATTGTAGTGAAGAAGTTTGAAGAAAATATCCTAAGGGTACTGTCAGCCTTTCACCGGGGAAGTCATAAAATATGAAGTATACCATACTGTTGAAATAATTTGAAATAATTGTCACACACAGACACATAAACACATAAGCACACACACACACACACTCACAGACTCACACATCTGCAAAAAACAAAAAAAGCATGATTCAATTTTTGTCTTCAAACAGCTACCTCTTATCTGCCAGGTAAAACTGTCCCCCTGAGTGTCACTGGAATTTTAAAATATATATGGCAAAAGCAGCTGTGCTTTTACTGATTCAAGAACTGAAAATGAAACTGCTCTTACATAAATTGACAATTCATTTTCCTGTTTCCTTCAAATATGTATTTGAATTTTGCTGAAAATGAAAGTATAAATTCAATTCTCTCCTTTCCTCACTTTCTTCCCATGGAGACAGCCATTAAGCACACAAGAATGTAAAAATCTTCTGGGTTTAGTCAGAGACCATGAAAAGCTTTGTGGACTCCTCAATGGTGCCACAGTACCGTAATTAAAAATGCATGTTCTCCCCGGGCACATGCCTTCCCTTGCCTGCCATTGCCTCCCCACATACAAAAGTTATTTTGTGTCTACTGAATTTCAAGGGATGCAAATGATAAGACAGAATGTAAACCTGACCCAATCAGAAGGCTTTTGTTTCTTCTCAGGAAGTCTCTCCTCAATGCAAAAGAAAAAGAACACTTAAAAACAATGATTGGAAACAAAGAACAGAAATGATTTCCACATCAAAATGCTAGTGCACCTGTTAATTTACTGATACAGCCATTTTTTAAGTCAACACTTAAAAATAAGTCCTGCCCAAATGATTCATTAAATCTACCATAACAGATATTAAACAGAAGCAATACTTCTAATGTCTTGCAAAGATAGGTAGCCAGAACCAAAATAATACATGGTACCATGTATAAGTGCAAGGTTTTGTTTAAGCACTAGTGAAAAACAAACTATCAAAATCTACAAATTCTCCTTGCATAAGAAAATATTTTTGGTTTTTATGTGTCTTACCAATGGAGTGGAATTCTTACTAGACATTGAAACAGATTCAAATTTATTTATATAATTAAGAAGCCAGTTACTTTTTACAACTATTTTCATTGGGATTAGCATACATTCTGATTTTTTTCATATCTAACAATATGTCTATTGTCCTCATAGTGCAAGACAATGTAACTACCTAGAGAAAGTTAAGGTCACTTGTTTTATTTTCCATCAAAATTTTGAGAAAGTTTGCACCTACACTCTCAGGTTCTTAGGACTGAGAAGACAGACGTCAGTCAGAATCTCTGTTTTAGCTGTTTAGCTTGAGTTTTTATCTTGTTTTCAATGAATATCTGGAGACACTTTAAAGAGGATACTGAAAACCTTGTATCATTCAGTTAATTTCCCTTGTTCTCAGGGAATCCTTTGATGTGCAGGTGAAGTCTCCATGCTATTTAAAGTGGGGTTTTCTCCCATTAACTCTATTCACATATTTCCATTTTCTCCCCTCTATGCTCTCTTGCCCAGCATTCCCTCACATCAAATACTTTGGGACCATAAACCTTCCTGAGGTTCCACAAGAGCTTCCTCTACTAGCCCTGCGCAAAGATGCCACAGCAATCAGGAGGGAGAAATGCAAATGGACTCCAATGATCTGTGTTTGTCTGCAGAGTATGGCTTCCCCAAATTTCTCTGTTGTCCCCAGACATAATGTAAGATTCTTTGGCTTTTTCACTTGATCATTGCTATGAGTTTGTGGACTCAAGGTTTACAGAGCTCTAAGAATCTCGTGCTGCTTCTGTCCTACAAGTTATCCTTGTAACTTGGTGCTGTTTAAGCATTAAAAACATATGATGTACAAAACATAAAGTTCATGGATCATGTAGAGAATATTTAATGACATTAGCTAATGTTATTTTAATTTCCAAAATCATATTGTCAAAATCATTTTTGCCAGGATAGTAGAGATACTGGAATTTTTACTGACCTATATATACACTGAAACACCACAGAAAGTCCCTCAATCCAACTTACAGTCAAACTGATTAAACTAGATAAATAAAAAGGAAATGATAATTTTAATCTGACACCTCTGATTTATTGGTGAGAGAAGCTATCTAGAATTCAGAGGCACCACACTCAATCCAGGAAACCATACTTAAAGTAGAGGCCCACTGATGTATGTGTCTGGTAGTTCATCTTGGCTTGTGATTGATAAAAATAAAGTAACTAATGTTAAAATGAAGTAAGTCAATTACAGTGTACTTCACACACTGAACATAGGTAAAAATTCTGGAAAGACTACAAAGACCACTGTATGAACACTGAAACTAGTAGGTGGAGGGTGGCGGGGGATGGGAAGTAATGTTAGAACATGATCCTTTGTGTGTGGTGAGCTTCATGTTTTCTGTTGTGTTGTGTTACAGTGTGTGTGTGTGTGTGTGTGTGTGTGTGTGTGTGTGTGTGTTAGATCTTCTTTCTCCTGGCTTGAATGTTTACCTGAGCTGTTCCCTGGGGAAAGGAGACCTCAGTTCTGTCTCCTTAATTCTGTGGCAGTGCCAACATCTTTGCTTTGATTCTAGCTTCTTAGCTTCTGGGAAAGTTTCACTAATTACCACTTGCCTGAGTCCAGAAATACAGAATGAATGCACATGCAACAATTTATATGAAGTAGTTTTACTCCTTACAGCTTAACAGGAAGGAATGTACTGGCATTTAGCTCAAAAGCTCAAATAAATTTGTCCAGGCAGGTGAAATTTGGACTGAGGTGCCCCACAGCTTAGATGCTTTGCAAGGCAATGTGCCCTGAGCTAGACAGTTAAGGGCTATGGGTTACTGGCAAAGTGTTGAAGGGCATCTTGCTTCTACAAGTGAAAGAAATAGAGCCTGGCTTTTCCTGGATACAGCCTCTCTAACTTAGGATCAATACAAGTCTATCCACAGAATCATGCTGTAGCATCTACTCCTCATTTTCTAATATCAACGTAGCAATGGATTTGGATAACTTCTAGAATATGGAATTTGCTTCTCCCTGCTTTTCTTTCAAGGCCTTTTTCCTAATTGGCATTTTATTCCATTATTATAATTTTTGCCATGAGATTCCCACAGCTTCTCAGTCTGTTTAATACTTGATTTCTCCAACATGCTTGGCAAACAGGCAGAGTAGAGTGGGAGGCGTGATAGGAGTGAACAATGCCTCCATGTGCAGTCTATATGGCCTGTGTCCTATGGGTTTCCTTAGCTGATGGGGGTGCACAGTGGATTGGCTGACATATTTAGCTGCTGCCCACTTATTTGCCATGTAATTTATATGTTCTCATGCTTTTTTAAAGATTCTCTGGACAGATGTTATCCCTTCATTGTGAAATCATAAGTATGCTCCCCAAAGCTTTTCTGTGCCTTTATGAATATTCACAGATCATTTTAAGAATAATTTCAATATGTTTAAGTAATTACACATAATTAAGTATCTATTTTATATTTTTTTTCTTGGAAAGTTAGGTCAGTATGGATTACAGGCTTCTTGAATCCAACTTATTCCAGTGTAAAGATGTATGTGTTATGGAAAATGCATTTAAATGTAAAACTTCCCCTCCTCGCAAACCAATGAAATGTGATCAAACATGCATTCACCTGTATCTAAAGAAATAATAAAGTCAAGCAGCAGAATAATCTCCAGCAAGAGACGCAGAACAATTGTTTCATAAAGAACTTTGTGCTAGAAAAATTCAGTTCTGCTGCTCCAGCAACTGTAAATCTGGTCTGATTTTCAAATTAGACACATAACATTTTTAAAATCATGGAATCTGAGTAACAGTTATAAATGATGATCTTCTCTGAGGTCATTATTCCCAATAAAGACAAAGAGCTCTTTAAAGTCTCCCATATAACATGTGACTCTAATTCTTGAACAGTGAGTGACATAAAGAGTTCAACTACCTTTATATTATTAGGGTCAGTTTTATATTGGTTTTAAACTCAGAGAGTGGACATTGCATTTCTGGGAAGCATGTCACACTTTGACTTATAAATTCTTAACTGAAAATGAACAGTAAAAGGCAGGTGCAAGAAATCTGATTGAGAAGACACACTGAATATTGTGTTCAAGATATTTGCAGTTAGAGTTTTAACAAAGGAAAGAGCTTCAGTCATATAAACTCCTACCGTATTCTATGAGGTAAACTTCAGGGTCCAGTCAGCTTTATATTGTGACATTTTCTAGTCTTGTCTGCTCCAGCTATTTGGATCTTGAAAGTCTTTGGGAAGGCATTTTAATTTTTATCTGAAACCTGATTTGGCTTTTCTTAGTGTAAGGAGTAAATACACTTCATGATTTACAAAATCAGGGTGAATTTCTCAGAGACACATCCTAATTGAATCTTCCCCTCCTTTGGCCTGTGTACCACACAATAGGTAAATGCACTCAGAACCACACTTTGTCTTTACACTAAAAGTCACCTGGCCTGGATTCACCAAAGTTTCATGGATGCTCATTCAACCACATGAGGACTGATCTTACATCAATTACTCAGCACAGCCTTGGTCACACAACTGTCCAGATAGCACTCAGTATCAGTTTATTGCCACTAAACACATGTAGCCCACACTAAAATGTCTGGATAATTTAATTCCAACCCTTCCAGGTGAAACTAGCTGTCATGGAGAATTGTAACAGTTCTGAGATATCTCAAAGTACAGAGCTATGAACCAACTCTTAGCTCAGTGATTGCTTAGAATAAATATCAACATCATTCCTAACTCGGTCTCACTAACCTAGCAGATAGATGAAACTATAGAATAGTTTTAAACAATGTCAAAAAAGCAGTATTTTATTTTCTGGTACTCTTTGAGTATTATCTAATCCTGGCCTTTGGATTCTATAAAATCTATCTTCTTCCAGCACATGTTAAAGATTTTATGTATTTTTAAGTATTATTTCTTGCCTCCATTTATCTTAGCAGCATAGAGTGGTGTGCTCAAGCACAGATATTTGAAAAAGATGATGACTACAGAAAATTAAAACAAAGAGCTTGTGGGCACAAGCTTTGACTGACAATCTGAGATATACCTAGGGGCCAGAGCATGAAGATACAATCAAAAATGCGATGTTAGCAGAAATTTGAAGTAGCTGTTTTCTTCATGTACTGACAGTTAAACATAATTCAAGCAAGATCTTCTAATTATTCTGTAAAGATTGCAGACTATTTTAAATACCAGATTGCTCTTATTGTTCCATTTAATACCAACTTGTCTTCCTTTCTCAAAAAAGTTGTCATTGTTTGCTTTAATAGAAATGCACATCTATCTGAGTCATAAGATGCAAAAATTCTAAAGCTTTGATAACAGATATTTCATTATACACCGTGGATTTCTATTCCCTCAAATTCAAACTTTAGTTATATCCTGGAGTTTTCATTTCAAGTAACAGTGAATATTCATTTTCAAATACCCACATACTTTTGATGTTGGCCATAATGTTACTGTTACTGTTAGTCACCTGTTGTTCTAATGGATATTTTCTAACCATGTCCACAGCTGCCTTCCCATGAAAGTGTTTATCCACTACTAGGAATTAATGTTTGCAGTGGAAGACCCCCTAGATCCTCATGGATTGACCCATTAGTGAGACACTGCTCTGTGCCGCTGCAGGTATTGAGCACATCCATGTGGCCAGAGATGGCCAGTACAGGTGTGAGCACTTGACTTGAATTTGACCTACATGGAGGCTCCTTTGGAATTTTTTTTAAGTTAAGACTAGTAAAAGATACTCTTAACTCTGGTGATGCAGTTGAAAACTGCCAGCAGGCCTTCTTCATCCTCAGAGGAGCTAGTCTGGCTTGCCATAGGGGTATGAAGAGAGAGTTCAACTAAGAGCATGGAGAGGGAAGGTCTTTCTGCTGGCAGAAAATCCCTGTCACCCTGTCACTCTCCTCAGACCCCACTCTGCCCCAGCCTTTCTCAAGTGTTAACTAGGTGAGTAAACAAGTTAACCTACTTTCCTAACCTAAGTTGGACTTTCATTACTTAAACCCAGAGAAGCCCTGACTAATCTGTCATTTAATGCATATTTTACTCTTTCAGTTTCTAATAATGTTAATAGAAATTGACACAACAGACTTGGAAGATAAAAATTGTGTTTGTACTGAAGATATACAAGTTTTGATTCATTACTCCTTAAATGATATTAGATGGCAACTATTTACTTAATATATACAGGGTATAATGTATTACAATTAATCCAGAGATTATTTAACCCATATGGGATAATATATTTAGGTTATCTGCAAATGCCACTGATACAGGAAATAAGCATCCATGGGTTTTATATTTTACCCGTAACTTTCATTTTGTATTGTGGGGAATCAATTCCCCACACTATTCATGCTTCAACTCTACACTTACTTTGCTCATTTAAAATTTGCAGATAAGGGCCAGGGATATAGCACAGTGGCACAGCACCTTCCTGGCAAGTCTCTGTACCAAAAATAAATAAATAAATAACAAGATTTGCAGATAGACTCTGGTGCTCCCTTTTTCCTCAGTAACAGGAAGTGTTTTCAAAACATAAAATAATTACACTTGTTTACAATATTCCAATACTTTTATTCCAGATCTTTGTGATACAGTTTATGCATGTACATTTCACTACAACTTTGATGGTAACTGGATACTGATATAAAACTGGACTCAAGAATCTATTCAAAGTCATGCTATAATAGTATAATAGTCTGACTCTTTTCTAAAGAGCCTGAGAACAAACATCAAGTGAAGGTTATCTCAAAGATGAATTTGTCCATCAACTTTTCAAATACCTGTAATGATTATATCCAAATATTTTTTACAAACAATCATCTTCATTTAAATTAAAATAGGTATTGCATCATCAGTTGAACATTCTCAGCTTCCACCCACTTTCTCTTCTATTCATAGACAATATACACCTCCCATATATAATAAATTTCAGCAAGATATCCATAAGTATACTTCAAGATACTGACGTTTTTCCACGGTGCTTCAATCAGGACTCATTCTCTTTTTTAAATCACAAAATGCTTTATAAATATAAATACAGATAGATTTTGTCCACAGAACATAAGAGAGTTTGCTCTGGGTATCACAATGAGCAAATGTAAGATTTTGGTATGCGTGTGAGAAACTTAGATTATCTTCAATTGCTGGACATCCTAGACATCCTAGAGATTTGACTCCAAATTATAGAAAGTGGAAAGGTGCCTGATTTCAGAACGTCAATGGAAGGCTGTGGTCAGAAATGAGTTCACTAGGTAGTGGCCACTCACCAAATCCTCCTCTCAGTTTCCTCAGCTCAGACAACAGCACTCCTAATGCACAAATCTACTTTACATGACACCAGCCTACACTAACAGAAGACAAAGACCAAACACGATTTAACACCACACTGACAACCTGCATTTAGTATTAGTTATCATATCTGCAATAACAAAAGTAGTTTTCTGTATGGGATCAAAGCAGAAGTCACTGATAAACAGAAACCTCTCCTCAAGTCATAATCTCTTCTATCTGATGACCTCATCACTCCCTTGGACTGCAGAGACCTCTGAATTCATGTAAAAGGAGAAAAGAAAGAGTAATGAAAACATATCTGCATTTTAATCAACTTGGTTGAACACTGATATATTTTTGTCAATCATGTAACTCCACCCAGAAGTCAGGGGATATGGGACAGGGAGATTTGAAAATGCAGGGTGCAAAAACTCTACAAGAAAAGAGATGGCTAATATGTCATTGACTGGTTTCTCTAGAATAATAAAAACTAATAATTTTTATAAATGAATGAAAAAAATCTAGATACTGTTATAGGCAGCTGAGTTAGTTAGAAATACTATAGGCAATGAGACAGGGCTAGGTCCTCAAAGGAGCCAGTGCAAAAGCCCAGATACCCAGCAACTGTTGGGGAGACAGGCACCCCTTGTTGTGGGCCAAGCCTTAAGACAAAAGATCAAAAAACACATCCCTCCCCTAAGGGCTGATATTCTAAATAGTTCCCTATCACCCTGAGGAAGTCAGGAGTCACCATCCCAACCCCCTAGGGAAGAGTGTTTGCTCCCTAGGGATGCCCACTTTCTGCGTGACTTGCTTCCCCATTTGTCCCTAATGTAATCAATTTTACCTGAACTATCAGTCTTATTGGCTAAACATAGTTCTGTCCCATCTTATGCCCATCTGCCTTGTGAGTTCCCAGTTTTCCCTACCTTAAAACTGTCTCACCCCATGATTTTACTCTATAAAAGTCCCTAGAAAAGACAGAGTCCTTGGCAACCTGCTCAGGACCCTTCTGTGTCTCTCCCAAATAAAAGCTTGCTTTCTCTCAATAAATATATTCTCCTCTTAACCTCCATTGTTCCTATAATTCATTCTTCAATTTTAAAGAACACAAACTCAAGCCGGGCATGGTGGCTCACGCCTGTAATCCAGCACTCGAGAGGCTGAGGCAGGTAGATTGTTGTGAGTTTGAGTCCAACCTGGGCTACAAAGTGAGCTCAAGGCCAGCCTGAACTGCATAGAGACCCTGTCTCAACAAGACAAAAAAAAAAAAAAAAAAAAAACCACAGACTCATACCAGACATAGTAGGCTGAGAGTTTCATTCTCCTATATCAATATCTCATTTGGTATGATCATGCAACCTTGTTTTCTTCCATCACTCCATCTTATCAGTTATAGTCCACTGATAGCTAGCTTCAGGCAGTCACCTGTGTCACACAATATATCACCTCCCAAGATACTTCATATCAGATACTTCATATCATATCATATCAGGCCCTCTTGCTTCCACTCCAATATGGACTATTTGCTTTTTGATCTCATAATTTTGTTCTCGGACTTCCTTTTACTGTGTTCTTTATTTGAAATTTCTGTTCCTGTGTTCCATTTCCTGCTTTACCTGTTAAAATTGGTGAATCATATTCTCCAGCATCCTGAAAATGATAAAAGGGAAAAATTTGCAATCCTTCATGCATTAAAAATGTTACCGTCTTCATACCTGATTCATAATTTGACTAATAATTAAATCATAAATTTAAATAATTTCATTGAGAAAGATTAAAAAATTGGTTTATTTCATTCCAACATATATTCTTAACGTTAAACACTAATGTTAATTAGATTCCTAGTCCTCTATATGTAAACCATGGAATCTTTTAGGGTCTTTACACTCCAGCAAAGCTATAAATTCTTAATCTCTATTTTCTTTTATCTTCTTTTATTTTGCAACTTTGATTGGTTAGTTTTTACTTATCTTGTCTCAAATTTAGTATTTTCTTGTCTTTGTCCATCTTTTTTTCTTATTATTTCTAAGTTATTTTCTAGGCCTTATATTTGGACTCATTTTTGGAATATTAAATTCCAGCTATTATATTTTTAATTACCAAATTGTATCTTTTGATTTTTGTATCTCTTTTGTGTCATCCCACTCTGTTTTTTTACTATCTTATCTTTCTAAAGATAATTGTAATATGGGGGTTGTTTGTTTTTCAGCTGTTTTCATTTTTTAGTTTTTACTGGTTTTCCTGCACTATCTCCCTTTCTTCAGGGTTTCTTTCAGTGTTGTTTATTTTTACTTCTCTTTTTCAGGTTGAAGATTCTCTCCCAAATGTTTCTTGACCCTTATAAATGATCACATTTCAAAATGAAAACTTATAGAAATGGATGGCCTTTGTGTATCTGTGGGATTTGTTAATTTAGATGTACAAAAGGATAATAGAGTCATGTCTGTGATTAATTAGTGACTTACAAATAAAATACATATTTTATTCCTTGGGATGAGTCCAAGAATAATTATCTAATCTTCAACCTAATATGCATATATATGGATGCTTGCATTTGAGTGAGCTGCACAAACTTTCATTGTTGCAGACTTTCACTTAATCACTTTATTTTTAACTCTGTGCCCTTTGTTTAACTTCAAATTTTTTGTTTTTCTGGTATTACTGAGTCCATGGTCTGTAGTAAAACTTTTCTAGCAATGCATTTTTCTAAGTCAACTATCTGAAAGCAAGCTAAGAGACAGTGAGGCTGGGCCAGCTGCCTGAACAAACAGGGTAAAAAATAGGAAGAAAAAGTTTTAGTAACCCTCTTTATATGCTTCACAATAGCCCTCAGCTCAGCTCCAACTGTAAACCTGGTTACTGTGGTGCCTATAACTACTCAGGAGTTCTGCAAGATAGGCTGACTCTTCACTCACAGACCCTGGGCCAGCAGACCAGATTAGATTCCACTCTACTATCTGAATATTGTCTGTTACCATTTTTAATATGCTTTCTCTCATTTAGAAACTCATTGAAATCTCTTTTCCACATAGGTTTCATCTCTCTCTTTGATTTGTAAAGTAAGCTTTATGGTATTTCTGTGTTATAGAATAGCATTTCATGAAGTTGAGAAGATTTATATGTAAGTTCAGTTTAGAAACTTTAGCTTGAGTCTTCAGTCAATCAACATTATTAATGGCTGAATCATGATTTTTAAAATTAATTTTATCGGTACATTCTAGTTGTCCATAATGATCACATTTGTCTGAGGGAGTTTGCACTTGTACATGGTGTATCTTGATTCTTCTTTTTTTCCCCAAATCTGTTTCTTCCCTTTGACCTTTCTTCCTCTCCTTATTTACAAAAGTTTAGTTTCCATTTTCTTTCTTCTATTCTCTTTTTTCTTTTGCTTTCCTTTCCTTTCCCCCTCCCCTGTCCCTTGTAACCCTTCGCATTTGAATATTTTCTTCCTATTTCCCAGTACCTCTTATACCCTAATGAAACATGAGTGACCATATCAGTTTCAACTATAGTTAATGACTGTACTTTCACAAGTACAAACTATATCCCATACACCAATCCTCATACAATTCCCTAAGAAAAATTCTTATACTGGAATTGTTATGCTGGACTGTATGTATTGTGGAACTTTTACTATGTTTACTTATACCTTGCTAATGAGAAATTTCTGTAGTTTAGCATTAAGCATAAAGTTGGCTGTTGCTTCATCATGATAAATATTTATTTGCAACTACTATTAAAAATTTTTAAACCATAAATAGATATTGAACTGTATCAAATATATGTCCTTTGTATATTTAGAACATATGTCCTATTTTCGTTTTAATAAGTTGAATTTAAAAAATATGTATTGGTATGGAAATATATTTGAATTTGTGATGAAAATATAACTTGCTTATGGTAGGTTATTAATTTTAAATTTTAAATAATTTCATTTCTATTGCCTTTAAATTGATTTTTTTGATATTTATTTTAAATATAAGTAATCTGAAGCTATTGCTGCTTTTGTGTGTGTGTGTTTGTGTGTGTGTGTGTGTGTGTGTGTGTGTGTGTGTCCGGGGATCAATCTCATGACCTTGAGCTTGCCAGTTAGGTGCTTATGCCACTGAGCTATTTCCCCAGCCCCTTATTACTTTTTATACTATCTATTAAATATTTGGTACAAGGGTTGTAGTCCCCTGGTGAGCAGAATTGAGAAGTTTTCCTTCTTAAGTTCAGTTCCAATTGTGTTGGTCATAGGTATATTGTTTTTGACCCACTCATAAAATTCTTAATCTCACCGATTGTCTTGATCTTTTATTTACAAAAACAAATCTTAGATTTTAGGTTCAAAATGTAGATAAAAAATTAAGATGGTTTTATGATATTAGGAAAACATCATAGCTTTTTCTGCTTGTGAGGCAACATGACATAATGATAAATCTTCTTACCTTGGAATTAGGTCCATATCTGAGTTCTACCTGTACAACTTAATGATTACGTGATTTCTGAGACACATGTAATATGGAATAGTATTGATTAAATTAGAGGCTACTTGTGAAGTGGTGGTAGAAAAGTACTATAAATAACATCTTTGCCTATATTTGCACTAATCTTTAAAAATTCTCACTAAAATCATGCTGTGATACTTAAGCAGAGCAATCAAACAAAATTATATGCAAAAACTGTTATGACACAATATATTCTACCAAGTATTAAAAAAGAATTTCCAAAGGTATATACTGGAAAAAGTTAGTGAATATGTTGAATATAAGAAATAAAAATGGGGACTACCTAGCAGAAGAAAATATTTCAGTATATTTGAAGACCAAAATTCTTGACACAGATTTCCAGCTGGAGATTCATTTACAGAGCTTCCCATGAACAATGGATTAGAACCACATTCGTCATATGCCACCATGCAGGAGAATCACCTGGAAATGATCTCACACACACAAAAAAAAGATAAATATTTGAGGTAATGGTTATGCTAATTAACACGATTTGATCATTGCATAATATAATCATGCATTAAAGTAGCACAATGTACATAATAAATGTGCTCAATACCATGTGTCAGTCAAAAAAGGAAGAAAGAAGCCAGGGGAATAGCTTGGTGGCATAATGCCTGCTTTGCAAGCACAAGGTCCTGAGTTCGAGTCCCAGCCCACCCCCAAATAGGAAGAGAGTAAACAATCACCAGTTAAAGCACAGATCATAATCTAGCAGGTTTTCAT
Source organism: Hydrochoerus hydrochaeris (assembly GCA_004027455.1). Lineage (NCBI taxonomy): Eukaryota > Metazoa > Chordata > Mammalia > Rodentia > Hydrochaeridae > Hydrochoerus > Hydrochoerus hydrochaeris. Next base: position 56,618 of record PVLA01006454.1, on the reverse strand, counting down.
GCACCAGTCAATTTGCATTTCTAACAAGATCTCAGGTTATATGGATGTTTCTTGTCCAGGAGCCACATTTGAAGAATTAGCGCTAGAGAGAAATGATTCCTTCCATCAGTGAAGCCATCCCGAGCTGACATGATTATGTGCAGAAGTAAGGCTTACTGTAAATCACATCTCTTTTGGTCACAGTTACCGGATATGATACCAGTTACTATCTCTCTTTTCTCACATGACAAAACAGTAATGTGATGTGGTCCAACATATACAGTTAATACCACTTAAACATTAGAACACTGACTTAAATAAAGGGACTCATACACAGAAGCCCTCCAGAATTAAAAAATAAAAGAAAGAAAAAGTTCTATAAGCCCATTGTGCACCCATGTCGCTAGTTTTAATGGTGAAAATCCCTTATAGACAGAGGAATAATTTTAGCTAACATAAATCCTGGAATTATATATATATATATATATATATATATATATATATATATATATATGAAAACAGAAAAATGAAGGTATCTTCATTTATCTTCATAATCTTCATGTGTCAAGGAAAACAGAAAAATGAAGGTTTTTGACTTGTTTTGTTTATTAAATAGTGTTGTAAGCATGTAGAAAATAGGGACAAAATTTTTCTTTTGAGGCAGCACCTAGTTGCACGCCTGATTTAAAACAGAAACAATTTTTAAATAAATAGGTCAATAATTTATTTCTTTTTTAATAATTTATTTCTTTTGAATTTTTTAAGTTCTTTTTGTGAGTTATCTCCACTTCTATAATGAGATGTTCTAAAATGAAATATATGTGGAATACCAGAAAAACAAATTTAATTATAGTATGTCACCTGAGGGAAATCCACAACACACTAGGAAAAATGAACTTTAATAACTCAAGGAAAATCACTTTGCTATGTAAAACACTATGCCTAGCCAGAAAATGATTCCAAGAACAAATATTTTAAAAAGCTACTTGATTTTTGTATTAGTTTCTTCTCCAATTAATATGCATCATATTGAGGCAAAAATAATGATTTTTTTAAAACTACATTGGTAATTCTCTAAAAAATATTTAAAAACTCAAATTTTTAATAATTTGCAGACCTTTTTGCTTTCTAACACATCAATGAGAAAACTTTTTTATAAAACATTTCTCAGGGCATGATAGACACAGCAGAAGTTTTTTCAAAAATCATATTTGTATTTTAAACTCTTACTGTTGTAAAATGAAATAACAGTCAAAGTTGTTAGAAAAACTAATCTATAAAGCATCAGCCATCCAAGGTTAATGTAAGTTGGAACCTAGACCATTATCTGTGGGGCAGCCATTTTGTAGGAACAGAAAACACAGAGAAAACATAGTAACTGCACTGTAACAAATCAGCAAAATATGTACATTTTCTACCAGTACAGTGCCTGAGACACTGCTCGGAGCCCAATTCTTTTCAGTAGAATCTATCAACAGAACTTTGAATTTCTTTGGTATGGAGCATGCTGCTAACAAAAATCTTTAGTCAAATAATTGAGGTCATTCACAACAAAAACTCTCTCTGCTCAAAAATATTGCTTTCTTAGGTGAAAATTACTGCTATTATATTAGATGCTTCAGAATTACTCATGAACATTATTGTGTTACTATACACTTTGAGTTACCTAAAAGAGAATAGGACATACAGCATTTTCCTGACCAGAGTATTAGCTTTCTATCACTGCTATCACAAATTTATGCAAGTATTTTGGTGCACAACAATTCGAAGTTTATTCTCCATCAGCTCTGGAGTCTGAAATGGGTCAGATCACCCCTTTTTTTTCCTCTCAAATCAGCCAAGGAAGAAGAAGAAAATAAAGAAGCAGAGTGATGGGCCACAAAGTGGAGCCAGAAAAAGGGATCCTATTTTAATAAGCATCGGATTTTTCTCTTAACTCTTTGATGATGTTCTGAAGGAAGTCTATATTCTTTCTTCTCTTATCATATTCTGTGGATATTATTTCATAGGCATGGCTCATAGCATTCTTCAGCCTAGGGCATTGATGAAGAATGTAGCATGAGAAAAAGTACAAATGTATTCTCAGGTCAATTTCCACATCTGATCGTTGATCTACCACTTTAAGTGTCCTTCATCTTTTGGTACCAGTTTTCTCTTCTGTAAATTGAGAACAATAAATATATCTATGTCATAGCATTTATGAAAATTAAACAAATGGTCAATTTGTAAGTAGAAATTGCATATAATGGCCTTTCTCCTGTTTAACCTAAGTGTCCATTTGTGGATGAATGAATGAATGAATGAATCTAATCTATGCATACAATAGATTGTTATTCATCCATAAATGCAAAATCTTATCACATATACATGAACCTTGAAGATACTGCACTACATAACAATAAAATAATTTCAAAGAATACATATAGCATGATCCCACATATATGAGTTATCTAGCATAGTAAAACTAACAAAAACATAAAAGAGAATGATTGGCATCAGGTGATGAGACAGAAAGAACCACTCTACTACTCAAACATAAAATTTCAATCATGCAAGAAGAAACATTATAAATATCTAGAGTACAAAATTTTGCTGTCACGTAACAATATTGTACTTTATACTTACAAAGTTGTTAAAAAGTTGCAGTTTATGCATTGTTTTATCAAAATACAAAAGTTACTATAGTTGAAAATCTTATTTGGTAGCAAATGCATTACTCTGCCACTTCTCCCACCTAGCATGTCTTCACTTTGAGCCCTCTTTGTAGAAATTTTATTTAACTATCAAGTCTTAGATTCCCTACTACATTCTCCATCGTGCTGTACATTGGGGAATACCATGAACCTTAGCCATAAATTAGTGTTCAAGGAATATGACAAGAAAAAAAATAACTTGGCCTTCCTCCAGAGTTTCATCAAAGAGTTAAGTAAAACTCTGTAAAACCAATAAGTAAGAAAAGGTGGAGATTCTGCATGATAAAGTAGGATTCATCTTGGAGATGTTAGGATCATAAAACAGATCCAAATCAGAATGAAAGATAAAATTTATCATTTGATCACCTCAATGGATTAAAAGAAGCATGAAAAAATTCAATATATTTATATTATAAAAGCATAGTATATAATATAATATATCATGCATTACATTATATATTATATATAATATATATTATACTATATCATATATGTTCTCATATATAATAGAAAATAGCTACCAACTCAATGAAAGAGGAAAAGCTCCTTCTAAGATCTGGAACAAGAAGACAAGGATTTATCCCATACCACCTTTATTCAACATAGTTTTGGAAGTGCTGGCAAGAACAATCATGCAAGAGAAAAACCCATCCAAATTGGAAAAGAGGTAGTCTTTTCACTGTGTGTAGGTGTCATAATCTTATATGTACAAAACCCAAAAATAATCCATCAAAAATGATTACATTATATGAATTTGGCAAATTTTCAAAATACAAAGTCAACATATAAAGTCTGTGCATTGCTATATATCTAGATCAAAACATTTGAAATACAAATCAAAAAGTAATGCCATTTACAATAGCTAAAGCATGAGAAAATACCTAAGAATAAATTTTACCAAAGATGTAAAAGTTCATTACAATGAAAAATATAAAACACTGACCAAAGAAATTGAAGAAGACAAAAAGTGAAAAAGCTATTCAGTGTTCAAATAGATGCAATGCAATTCCTACCAAAATATCAATGATATTCTCCAAAGAACAATCCTAGAACATACCCAAACTGACAAAAAAAAAAAAAAAAGAAACAGTATCCAAATAGTCAAATCCATATTAAGCAAAAAGAGCCAGGCAGAAGATGTTAAACTACCTGACTTCAACTACAAACTACAAAGTTATAATGATCAAAACAGCATGATACGTCACAAGAGACACAAAATGAAAGGGCTAGAAATAAACCTTTATATCTACAGTTGACCAATTTTTGACAAAAAAGCTAAGAGTAAAAATAGGAGAAGGACCTGTTTTTCAGTAAATAATGCTAGCAAAACAGTACCCATAAGTGAAAGAATGAATCTAGACCCTTATTCTTCACCAGTTATGAAAGTCAGCTCAAAACAGATTCAATATTTAAATATACAACCTGAAAACTACAAGACTTCTAGAAGGACACATAGAAAAAACATTTCAGGAAATCAAAATAGGCCAAGTCTTTTTAGATAATATCCCAAAAGCACAGAAGAAAAAAATAAACATAGAAAATGAAATTGTATCAAACTAAAGAGCTTCATCATAGCAAAGCAAATAGTCAACAGAATACAGAGACAACCTACAAAATGAGAAAAAAAGATTTGAAACTATACACCTGAAAGAGTTAGTACCCAAACACATAAGAAACTTAAATTGGTAGCAAAAATAAGTATGTTAAGTAATTAAAAATTGGACAACAGGCTTAAATAGATTTTTTAAAAATAAGATATAAAATGGCCCTTATATATATGAAAACATACTCAACATCACAAAAAGCAAACTACAAACCACTCTAGTGAAAAATACTATACAACTGACTTTCCTCATTCCTGAAACATAATTCCCAACACCTACAATTTAAATAAAAAGAAGTTTATTCTGTCTCATAATTTTAAAAGCTTCAATCTGTAGTCAGCAGACTTGAGTGCAGAAATGACACGGTAAAAGGTCCTGGCAGAGAAGTCGTGCCCGTATCATACCATAAAGACAGCAGGAGGAGAACGGACGAGCGGGGAAGGAAGATAACCCCATCCAGGTCACATCCCCAGTGACTTGCCTCCAACCAGGCCTTGTCTCCCAACAGCAAGCTTAGTCACTGAACAAGCCAGTGGTGAAAACTCCTGATGACTATCATTCCCCTGTGAACCATGTACCTTCCTAAAGCCTCACCTCTGAGCATCTGAGAGCTTTAGGGGAGATTCCAGATCCAAACCATAAGAATATACAAGTTCCTTAAAAAATTAAGAATAAGATTACCCTATGATACAGATCTTCTGCTACTGTGCATAGGACTAAAGGAAATGATCTCACTAAGTCAAAGATATTTTTCACTCTTAGGGTCATTAGAATATTCTTTACAATAAGCAGGAAGTGAAAGCAACCTAAATGACTGTCACTGAATGAAGACATGGTACACATATAAAATGAATACAGCCCAGCTACAAACAAAACAAAAGAATGAAATCCTGTCATTCACAACATCGATGGAAGTGGAAATTGTTACAGCAAGTGAAACAACCAAGGGCCAGACAGACAAGTACTGTACTCACTCACATGTAGACTCCAATAAAGTTGATCTAATAGAAGGGTTAGGAGAGCAGAAACTGGTCACCAAAGGCTGGGGAGAGAAAGGGAGAGGAGATCTAGATAGATCAAAAGATCTCAAGTTACAGTTAAAATTGTATAGAAATAAAAAATTCAAGTGTACTGTTATCCAGTAGACTATAGATAATGACTTTATACTGGATATTTCAAACAACTAGAAGAAAATGTTTCGAATAGCTTCACCAAGAAATGATAAATGTTTGGGGAGATAAATATGCATAATTTGACTTTGACATTATATAATGTACATTGAAACATTACAGGATACCCCATAAGTATGCACAGTCTTTATGTTTTATGTGGTTTTGTGTCAATTTTTAAAGAGTGGGTGCTAGAACTCATTCTTCTGATTGAGCAACAGCACACACCTACTGACTGACCTTTCGCTACCTCTCTTCCTCTACTCTCTCCATTCTCTGGGGACTAATATTCTACTCAGCTTCTGCGAGATCATCCTCATAAAACTATGTCAACCAACCCCTCTGAATAAACAAAATTTTCAAAAGAAAGCAAGGAGCAAGGCACTCACCATAATGTGAACGAATGGGAATAATGGCACTGAATTCCTTCAATGTGAAAGTAATGTGAGAATATCACGATGGGTCCACTGGGCACGGCAGGCACACAGCACAGTCCCGGACAGCCCTGCAAGCAGGAGCATCTGGTCAACGATGAAGCTGAGATCAGCTGTAACACAGGGAGCTGGGTGCATGTTGGTATAGTTTAATACAAGCATAATTACTGCAAGCCATTACACTGTAGAATTAAATTATGCTTAATGCTGTTATATTTATATCCAATTGAAATTGAATGTAATTAAATAAAGTAGCATAAGAGATTGACATGAACAGTTCTCATGGATTCTTTCTTGGAACACTTTGTTGAAGAAAACCCACAGATGGCAAATTAGGGCCACGAAGCACCACTGTGTTTTTTCTGTCATCCCTGCAGGTCACTGATGGGTGACAAAGAACAGTGAATGTGTGTGATTCTATGGAATACTCAGGAAGAGGGCTATCTCACTTGAGATGAAAGGGGGGCAGTTTTCAAGCACACCCATCACCATGAGCTCTGGGAGCTCGTGAATCTGAACTTCTGTTTGCCTTTATGAGACCCATTTTACCCAAAGAGACATGAACAGCAAAATTTTAGGCTAGCAGAATACAGAATCAGTAGCTACAAGTGAAAGTATTAACAACATAGTAAAATTTATATAGCAACTGCTGTTTGTAGTGAATTTATTCTTTTTACTGGAATGCAAATATCTTGAGTGCAGGAGATGTTAGCCCTTCCTCATTGCCCAAGATTCCCTTTTCCTGAATCAAGGAAGGGTGACAAGGACTCAAACTTCTCATGCCTTCAGCATTCGAGGACTCAGGAAGAGACAGTGACAAGTTTTCATAAATAACTTCAATGCTGGTTGCCGTCCCTTACTCAAGCACCTTTGTTCTTTGATAATATTACTTGTGGTACAGATGGGCTTCAACTAAGACTTCCCAGAGCTGCAGGACTAGTATCTACAAAAGGCAAAGGAAGAGACAGGAGATCTAAGACATAACATAGCATCAGTCTGGCAGTACTATTAGTTCTGTGGGATGACAGCTGCATTATAACAAGAAGTGATAAAGTGGTGACAGCAGTGTGGATTGATACCCATCAACAGATCATCCAGAAAGTCACCTTTGTGTGTGAGATAAGACAGAAGTGCATGAGTGGGTACATTTGATGTGCCAGTTATAGTTTATCATCTCTAGGTGATTAGTGTATGAGAATCAGCTTCCTGGGTAGCAATTTGGAATATACAAAGAACCACAGTCTTTGGGAAAAGCTTGCTAGGAGGTGTCCATCAAGACCAGCCAAGAAAGAACAGTGCTGAAAAAAAAAAGTGAGGTGGAATCTCTCCCTAAGAAGGCTGGCATTTAAATTTCCCCCTAAGAAAGCTGGCGTCTTTATTTTGAGTACATTTGTTGTCCTAGCCATCAAATTTCACTGGCATTTAGGTCTGAGAATCTGTATCACTACAGAAGACTCGCTTAACCAAGAGGACATCGATAGCCAAAACGTTAGACCACTAGGAAAATAAATCAGTGGTTTGGTGCAGATAACGAGAAGATAGCTTTGTATAACGATCACCATGTGTGCTTAACATAGTCCTTGTACCACAGGCGGAATATCTTGAGGGGCTGGAAAGTGGCTGCTTCATAGTGGACCCTGGGAGAGTTTGTGCTTATAAATTTGGAATATAAAAGCAAAAATATAAAAGCAAAAGTGTGAAGGTTCCTGTATAAAGGGCTTCTTGATGAACTTATACTGAGTTATATTTTACAGATACGCTTGTTCCTGAATTGTAATCAGTGCATCATGGCCATCTGTCACTTTCTGGCTAAGCAGAGATCTTTCTCTAGGAACTGAAAGTCAGTGGTAATAAATAGCATCTTGTGTCCACTCTGATAGCATAGCACTGTTTCGAGGCTTTCATCTACTGTCACCACCAAACCTGGAAGGGGAAAGGAACAAAACACAAGGATGGGAAAACAGTACCCGTCATGAAGCACAAGGATAAGAGGGAAAGGACAGATGATTCTATCAGAGGGTAGTAGGCACTCACAGTTGACTGATGGAAAAATGATCCGTTTGTCAGTTGCACACCACATTTGTCATCCATGCAATTTGTGTACATGGGTCCTTGCTGCCTAAAATCCCTCACACTGGTATTACTGGGAAAAGTCAACCCATCTATTTATCTGTTTGTGGACTTGCCTCCTTCCCGTGCTTTGACACCTGGACTGACTGCCTGTTGGACTTGTTGCTCCTTTTCCAGGAACACTTTCTCCTGTGTCCTGCCATGGCGACGTCCTTAATTCATTTAGGTATGTATTACATGGTCATATCTGTCTAAAGCTCTTTCTTGACCAATTCCTAAAAATGTCCCCAACTGTTGTTTATTATTCCTTTACCCTTGCCTACTTCTTTCTGTATGATTTGTCTTTATCTGGCAACATATGCACACTTACTCCTTTTATAGATTAACTCTGTTAAGGCAAGAGCTTTTGCCTTATTTGGTTGGTTATATCTGGTATTCAGAAAAGTACCAAGCAAAGTGTAAGCAAGCAATAAATAATTGGTAAATAAGTGAGTGGAGGGTTAATGAATTTTCTTTGAAACCTATTTATTTAATCCCCATTTTCATAGTTATTTAAGAATATGTATAATTTTCCCTGAAATACTATAATCTTCTTAGGAGCAGAAAAGCTGACCATCCATTTATTCTGTATACAATGTTGCATGTATTTTAATACTTAATGATGCAGAAAAATTACACTCTCTCTGAATTAATTAAGATGTATGAGAATAATGCTTAGATACATCGCATTTTAAACTAAGAAGTTTGAAAGTTGAGAGGTAAAGACTGTAGGTTATTTTTTCATAGATTCTAGTTGAAAAACCTAGCTTTCTGATAGTTAGAATGTCATCTTCTTGGAACAATAGAATACAACTGAAATGCTTGAGAAATTACTGCCATATTGCTCCTGTAATATACAAAGAATTGGAGAAGAGAAAAAAGTAAAGACAAGATAAAATAAGAGATTATTACATTAGCCCAGATGAAAAAATAAAACTCACATTAGGGAACAAGGTCAAAGGGATCAGAGAGAAATTAAGAGACAAAGAAGCTCTTTACAGAGCTAATGTTAGCAACACTTGATCACTTTGCTCCTAAAATAGAGGAGAAACTCACAAACAACAAATCAAAGCAACTTTAAAGTTTTGTATCTAAATAATAAAGAGAACAACAATGCTCTGTTTAAAATGCTACAACTTAAAATGGTGAGTGGATGTTGGCTTAAAGAGGTGGAAGAGGAGGGAGCAGCACTGTGAAAGAAAGAAAGTATTTGTGATCACTGTATTTTGTTAAAAAGAATCTGCCAAAATGTAGGTTCCTGCACTGGGATTCATGAAAACTGATTATTTAGCATTGACGTTCTATTGCTTTAAAAATCAGCAGTGATCAATATAATATAAATTCTGAAATTCTCATCTTGTTTCATATTATAGCAGAAAGTGTAAAGAGAACTAACTTAATTTTAAAGTTACTAAAATGGAGTTGAGATACTTGAATTGCCAAGTTTGTATTGTAATAAGAGAACATATCCAAAACAAACATGAGTTTTCCCCATGGATGACATAAATAACTTGAAAATGCACAAAAATACTCTTCCTAAGAATGATGAATCATTTAAGTCATTGCTATCAATAGAAAATTCATTTGTGAAACAATGCATCAAGCCCCAATCTGTCTCTGTGGCATTTTATAATAACATTTCTGATACAGTTACAAATTTGGATTTCATGTAGTCTCCATCCTGTGGCTAAATTCTGTATAATATCATTCTTGAGGTAAAGTTAATATAACTATAAACATGCATCTTGAGTTTTATTTCTGTTGAATCCCTGACACTTTAATTTGACCAATAATGAATCCATTCTGGCCATATCAAAGTCCTGGAGATGCACTTTTACCCAAAATTTATCTGCTCTTCATTCTCTTTGGCTTCTGCTAATAACCTCTATCAACTTTATCAAACCTTACTTCAAATATTAGAAGAAGTTATTCTTACAAGTATCTTTTTATTTTGACAGTCCCTTGTCTAAAACTGAGTTTCTAAAATGTGCTTGTTAGCAATATTCAGAGTAAAATCTATTCTGATTGTTTTCAGTTGCAGGTGCAATTTGTGCCATCATACCTAATACACTTAGGATGAGGTTTCAATAACACCAAACAAATCTTCTCTATAGATTATATCATATTGTATTATATTAGTCTGAACAATATGGAATTGTATGTAAGATAGTTATGATTTTCATGATAATGTTCTCATTCTAGTGATACCATTGCATATGAAAGATATCTTCTGAAAGTTTATGTTACAAGAATCAAAACATTAGCCAGACAAATCATACAAGAAAAAAAAATAAATATATATAAGAAAGGAAGAAATCAAATTGCCATTACTTACAGGTGACATGATACTCTATTTAGAAGACTTAAAGAATCGCATCAAAAATTCTGTGAATTAATGACCAACTTCGGCAGCATAATAGGACACAAAGTCAGAATACAGAAATCAAGAGCATTTATGTGTACCAGTAAGGACCTCAATGAAAAAGAAATTATGAAACAATACCATTCAAGAAAATTAAGTACCTAACCAATGATGTGAAAGACCTCTATGATAAAAAATTAGTATGAAAAAAGAGATTGAATAGATACCAGAAAATAAAAAGATGTCCCCTGCTCCTTGATTGACAGAATTAATATTGTCAAAATGGCCATACTCCCAAAACTGATTTATAGATTCAACACTATCCCAATCAAAATACCAACATCATTCCTCACAGAACCAGAGAAAACAGATTAAAAAATTTTTGGAACAAGAAGAGATACATAATAGCAAAAGAATTCCTGGGCAATAAGAACAAGCAGGAGACATCACAACCCCAGATTTCAAGCTATACTACAAAGCAACAGGGACAAAAACAGCATGGTATTAGAACAGAAACTAGCATGCAAATCAATGGAACAGAATGTAGGACTCAAAAAAATCCCCCAAAACACTGAAGTTATTTGGCCTTTAAAAAAGGGACCAAAAGATAGCCTCTTCACCAAATGATGCTGGGAAAATCAACTATTTTCACAAGATTGAAGCTGGACCTAAATCTCTTACCATGTACTAAACTAAAATTGAAATGGATCCATGATCTAAACATCAAAATGTAAACAATAAATATACTGGAAGATAAATCAGTGAAACACTTGAAATGATAGATGTAGGCATGCACTTTCTCAACAGAACTCCACTTGTACAAAAATAACAGCAAGAATCAACAAATGGAATTACATCAAATTAAAAAGCTTCTGCACAGCAAAGAAAACAGCTAGTAAACTGAAGAGACAACACATAGAATGGGGAAAAAAACTCTTTTTCCAGATATTCCTCAGACAAAAAACAAATATCTAGAATATATAAAGAACTCAAAAAGAACAAAACACCCCAAATAAAAGACCAACCAAAGAAATGGATAGCTGAAATGAACAGACACTCTCAGAAGAACAAATACAATGATGAACATATGAAAAAATGTTCACTATCATTGACCAATAAAAAATGTCAACTAAAACAATATTAAGATTCCATTTTACACCAGAAAATATGCTCGTCATCAAGAAATCAAATAATAGTAAATTCTGGCAAGGCTATAATGAAGTGGAACTCTCCTATATTGTTAGTAGGAATGTAAATTAGCACAACAATTATGGAAATCACAAGGGAGATTCCTCAAAGAACTAAAAGTAGCCTCTTTCTTGGTTTCTTCCCAAAAGACTTAAAGGCATCATATTGCAGTAATTGGTGCATACCCATGTTTACAGCAGCACAATTCATAATAGCTACATCTTGGAAACAGCGTTTATATCCACCAACAGACAATGGGGTAAAGAAAATGTGGTTTTAGGGTTAGTGGCTGTGACCCTGCAAGCTGTGGCCACCCCAGGGTGAGAACCATCAGCATCTCCTGAGATCCATGCCATGTTGGAACTTAGGGTGCTGGGAAACTAAGCAACCAGCTCACCACCCTGGTAAGTGGCTGTGAGCCTAACAACTTGAGATCTGAGATTCAAACATCCATCCCTTCTCCCTTCCCCCCGTTAGCAAGTGGGAATAGAGATCTGACAACCTCTGGCGAGATTGACTATATGCAATATAGCAAATAAGGGGGATTTCCTTCTACCATCTCTTTGAAGAAAATATTTTTATCACTGTTTTGCTTTGTTCTGATTAATAATATTAATTCAATATTTTGTTTTGATAAGTTTTATAATGTTCTGTATTTCCTTTCATTCTGATGTACCTGATTGAAAGAACAACTATGGTGAAGAAAATGAGACATACTATAGTACCTATTACTGTTATCCCAGTAACCCACTGTGAAGTTCTGTACCAATTTCACTACACTGTCTCAACTGGCTTTGTTCCATCTTGTTCTGTGACATTTTACTACTTTAAAAATAAAGAATAAAAAAAGAAAGAAAATGTGGTTTTAGTGTATATAATGAAATAGTAGTCTGTTGTAAAGAAGAATAAATTAGAGGCATTCTTAGGGAGATGGTTATACCTGGCAAACACAATGTTAAGTGAAAAAAATTAGACACACAAAGTTAAATATAATTTTGCACCTCTTATTTGAGTCAGGTAGAGTACAAACAAAGAGAAAAATAAAGGACTGGTAGAAGGAAACGGTGGTAATCTTTTGCAAATGTGAAGGGTCCTGGATATGAACGGCAAGGGAGGGGGAAGGGCACAAAGGATAAACAAAATTTAAGATGTGTCATGCACAGTACCCAATACCCACAGTGAGTGTGACAACTGTGCATCATACTATGCACTAAAGACAATAAAAAGTATTAAAAAATAAAACTGAGGAAAGGATATTTAGAGACACAGGGAGGGAGATGGGTGGCAAAGGGAAAGGAATAAAAACAATCAAGCTGTGTTATGTTCATAGATTTACTCCCTAAGATGAATGCAAATTGTGTGTACTGCAAACATACTAATAAAATTTTAAAAATGAAAGAGGATTCTCAGAGTATGACATGATGAAATGCTTTTCACACATGCATTAAGTAAATAGATAAATTGCAATATGATCCTGAGGTAGAAAAGCAAACACTTTCACATGTTTAATAATAACTCTGGCCCTGAAATTAAGCCCAGCAGGAAATAAGAATTATGGATTTCAAAAGATGGTACATGCTCTTTTTGAAGCTTCAATTGGCATAGATCTGTATATCCTCCAGCACTTTTGTGTAACAACAAACACAGCATGGAAGTAATACACTCTATGAAATGCCAGTAGATATACTAAGTGTCTTGAAGAAACAAAACCATCTACTCCTAGAATTCCTCATATTTTATCAAAAATTCTAATGTGAATATTAATGCAATGACCCTGATTGAGTGTTGAACTTTGTTGTGTTAAGTTTCTAATAATGGTGTAATAAGTAACATCTGTCTACAAAAATTTATTAAAACCTATAAAAGTGGGAGTCACTGTCTAAAGTGCAAAGCACAGAATGTGAATACAGCAAGAAGATACAGGTCCCTACAGTAAATACATTACATAAGGTATATATGTTAGTTAGATGGTGGTAATTACTGTGGAGAAAAGTAAAATGTGGAAGAGGAAAATAATGTTGGAGAAAGAAGTTTGCAGTTAAGAGGGCTTCCAGAAAAGGTTTCACTGGAAAAGTGAAAAGACAACTGACTGACTAGCATGAGACAGTTGGCTGTGAAAGAGTAAAGAAGGGGAAAAGTAGGTGTGAAGCCTTGTAGAGCAGGATTAGCAAAACCCCAGAGCCAGAGGGCATTCATAGGAGGCCACAAGAGTGTGAGGAAAATAGAAGGGCCTCACAAGCCACTTACTAAATGGCTTTTCCTGGGAGTCAGATAAAAGGTGTTCTGACAGGTTTCTAAACAACACATTGGGAGATGGGCTAAACATAGATAGGAGAGAAGTTAAAAAACAGAACATCTAAGAGGCTCTTAGAACACAAGATGGCCTATACCAGAATTTTAGCAAGTGACTCCTAATAAAGTTATGTTCTAGGTATATGTCAAATAGAGTAAAAAAATACACTGACAGAATAGACATGGGAGATGAAACAAGAATGCAAAGCTTCTCTCTGGGCCTAGGATATGGAGTGGACACGCAGAGAGGGAATACAAATCCCCTGATGCCCGGGGGGGGGGGGTCACCTGGCAGAAGCCAGAACAGGAGTCTAGACGGGATGCTGTGAGGACTACCACACAGGCACTGTACACTGCTGAATGTGGAGATGTCGAGGTGAGCAAGTTTGCTTGTCACCCAAATGAAGACAGAATTCAAAGGAAGAACACTGCATGCCATCCCCAAGGTGGACACATAAGATAAAAGTCCCTTGCATTGAGCCCAGACCCTCAACAGTCAGAGGCTGGAAAGTGAAGAAAGAACAAAGACAGCAAGCTGGGAGAGATGATTAGTGAGGGAGAGGACAAGTGTGGAATGAGTCTTGGAAACCAAGTGGAGGAAGTGTCTCAGGGCTAGCTAGAGATCCATTCTGTCTTGCATGAGTTTCACACAGGAAGTCACTGATGACCTCTCCAAGCTGTTCAGGTGGAGTTGTGAAAGGGATAAAATAGATAAAGAATAACATGATTCACAAATTTTTAGGTAAATTTTGGTACAGAGAGGATCAGAGAAATGGGAGTGTAGCAGGCAGCTGAGTTAGTTAAAATATTATTGGCAGTGAGATAGGGCTAGGTCCTCAGTGCAGAGGAAGCTGACACCTCCTGCTGTGGACCAGGCCTCAAGAAAAAAGACCAAAAAAGGGCACCCATATCCTGAGGATTGATACCCTAAACAGTTACCATCCCCCTAGGAAAGAGTCACTGCTCTGTAAGAATGCCTGCTTTCTACGTGACTGGCTTCCCTATTTGTCCCTAATGTAATCAATTTTATCTGAATTATTGATCTTATTGGCTAACTATAGTTATGTCCCACCTTATATCCATCTGCCCTTGTGAGCTCCCAGTCTTCCCTTTAAATCCATGGTCTTTCTCTATAAAAATCCTTGGAAAAGACAGAGTCCTGGGCAACCTGCTCGGGACCCTCTTCTGTCTCTATTCAGACAGAAGCTTTCTTTCTCTCAATAAATATATTCTACTCTACCTCCATTGTTCCTAAAATTCATTCTTCAATTTTAGAGAACACAAACTCTTGGACATAATAGGTTGGGAGTTTCCTTCCCCTACCCATATCAGGAGGAATACTAAAAGTACATGTTTTGGGCTCAAACAAAGTTTTGCATTTTTTTTTCCCATGGAAGGAATAATAGCATGTTTGTATACTGATAGAAACAAATCAAATGAAAACACTATCACCAAGTAAGTTAGTTACAAACATCTCATGTATCCTTTTGAATGTTTTTTATTTCTTTATAAAAATACTCTGAACTGTTATACCATAATTGCCAATGGAGAAGATAAACTTTTAATATATTTATGATATCAAATTGAGAACAGAATTCATCCATTGATATATTTTACTGTATCTGCTCAGATATTCATTGTACATCATATTTTTTGTCAAAAATTCTCACAATTCCATTTGTCATCATCAATAATTTGTCTCAAAAATATACTTCAAGCAAATAATTCCTGAGTTAGAAAATGTGAAATAGTAATTCTGATGAGGGAACTTCTTAGAAAATGTGAAATAGTAATTCTGATGAGGGAACTTCTTTTTCTAAGGCCATAATTTCTCATGAAAGGAGTTGAGATCTCTCTGTGTTGCATGCTATTGAAGAAACGCAGGTACAAGAGCAGGAGTTACTTGAGAAATTGAAGATTGAACTCAAGTGAACAGTCTAACTTCCTGGGAAAGCTGTTAAAATTCTGATGCTCTGGATTTAGCCTCACAAATTCTGAGGTTTATTTGATGTTAGATAGGATGCTGGCATCTGAAATCTTACCAGCCCTCCATGAAAGTATAATGCAGAGTAATTAAATCTTTAGCACACATCTTTAACTTTTTAAGAGAAAAAAGACACAGAAAAGAAAAACGAAAAGCGAAAGAGACAAACAACAACAAACCCAAAACAATAACAATATAGGCTTTCAAAACAAGATGATAGGAATTTAACAATGGTTGTTATATTGCATATTGTTATCTTCAAAAAGGTTGCTTAGATTACCAGATATAGATATGCAAAATTGTTCTGATAATACGAATATTAACTGTTCTATTCCAAGAACTAATAGAATTAGTAGCATAGTCATCCTGACTAAGATGACTATGCTACTAATTCTATTTTTTAGCTATCTTATAAGATAGCTAAGATGACTATACTACTAATTCTATTGTGTGTGTGTGTACACAAATTAATATCTTTTTCCTTTTCCCTTCTTTTTATCTACCTTTTCCTTATCCTATTTACTTTTCCTCTTTGTGCAATTTCTTACCCTTACACAATATTTTAGATTTTTGGATCTTATTTGCTCTTTCAGTTTCTTACAGTAGGGAGACAATATCATATTTACACATGGGAGTTTCATCTATTTCACATATGAATATGGTCTCAAATCACATCCATTTACTTATAAAAGCCTCAATGCAATCTTTCTTTATACCTAAGTAGTACTCCATTGTATAAAAATACTACATCTATTTTATCCATTCCTCATTTGAAGGGCCTTTAGGTTGTTTCCAAGATCTGTCTATTAAAAATCATGTTGCTATAAACTTGGGTGCACATATATCACTATTGTATGATGTGTTCAATTTTTCTGGGAAAATGCCCAGAAGTTGGTTAGCTGGGTCAAATGGAATCCCTAATCCTAACTTTTTGAAGAGTTTTCACACTGATTTCCACAGTGGTTGCACCAGCCTACACTTGCACAAACAGTGGAGAAGAGTTCCTTTTTCCCCACAGCCCCTCCTGCATTTGTTATTGGTTTATTTCTTGATCTTACCATTCTTTATGGAGAGTGATGGATTCTCAGTGTGGTTTTAATTTGCATTTCTCTAATGACAAATGATACTGTACATTTTTTCATATATTTTTCATTTGTACTTCATCTGAGAAGTATATATTCATCTCAGATGCCCAGTTTTTGGATTGAGCCTGAATTTTGGGGGCCAGATTTTTTTAAAATTCCCTATATATTCTAGATATAAATCCTTTGTCTGAGGGACAGTTGGCTAAGATATTTTCCCAATTCAAGAGTTTCCTTTTTACTCTGTTGGAGATTTCTTTTGACATGTAAAAACTTTTTAATAAGACAAGATCCTAGTTATTGATTCTGGAAAGGATTTTCCATGCAGTTTGATTTTTGTTCATGAACTCTCTGCCTACCCCTATGTCTTCAAGATTTCTACTTACCTTGTCTTCCTGCAGTTTTGGTGTTTCTGCTTTAATATTTAGGTCTTTGATCCATTTGACTTTAGTTTATTGCATGGTGATAGGTATGGGTCTACTTTTAGTTTTCAGTATATGGAAAATCAGTTTATCTAGCACCACTTATTAAAGAGGCTATCTGTCTTCCAGTGAACATGTTTGGCCTGTTTGTCAAAGAGAAGGTGGCTGAATGTGTTTGTAGTTGTAGTTGTATCTTCTAATCTATCTCACTGATCTTTCAGTTCTGTTTTTATTCCAGTATCATGCTGATTTTTATCATAGTAGCTTTGTAGTATAACTTCAAGTCAGGGATTGTGATGCCTCCTGCCTTGTCCTTGTTGCCCAGAACTGCCTTTGCTATTCTAGGTCTTTCCTGGTTCCAGATGAATTTTAGGAATGATTTCTGTAGATCTGTGAGGTATACTACTGTTATTTTGATTGGAATTGCATTAAATCTGTATAACAACTTTGGGGAAATGGCTATTTTTTGCTATGTTTGTTTTTCCTATCTATGAATGAAGAAATGTCTTTCCATTTTCTGAAATCCTCTTTGATTTATTTTTTTCAGAGTACTCTAATTTTCAATGGATAATTTTTTTTTTTTTTTTTTGGTACCCGGGATCAAACTCACAACTGTGCGCTTGCAAGGCATTGCATTATACTATTAATAAAATCTAAACATTGGAGATATTATAGGACTTCAACGGCAGTTAATAATCAACCAGAATGGGTATACTATTGAATCTTGTCATCTTCAGAGTAGTTGCCTCTACTCTCAGACTTGATACTCTCAGGCATACCAGATTCAAATAAAATCAGTCAAGATAAAACAGCGATATAACCAATCTTCTCTGTCTTATCTCTGCTATACTATTTTTCTGTCATTGTTGTTTATTTATTTTTCTCCTTCATTCCACTGTCTGCCCCTTTCTTTGAGGCCTTTCTGCCATTGTTCCTAGAACCCTGGTGATTTTCTTCTCTCTCTCTAGAATGTCCTTCAATATTCTTTGCAGGGTTGGATTGGTGGTCACAAACTCCCCCATTTCCTCTTTGTCATGAAAATACCTTGTCTCTCCATTAATTTTGAGAGACAGTTTTGCAGGGTACATCATTCTGGGTTGGAGGTTATTTTCTTTCAGGGCTTGGAATATTTCGCTCCAAGTTCTTCTTGATTTGATGGTTTGCATTGAGAAGTCCGCTGTGATTTTGATGAGTTTTCCTTTATAGGTAATCTGTTTCTTTTCTCTGATTGCTTTTAATATTCTGTTCTTGTGATGGATTTCTGGGATCCTGATTATCATATGTCTGGCTGTAGATCTGTTTTGGTTGTAGCTGGCTGGAGTTCTATATGCCTCATTTATCTGAACTTCACTTCCATTACCTATGATTGGGAAGTTTCCCTTAATTATATTTGTGAATAAACTTTTTATTTCATTTGTATTTGTTGCTGCATCTTCATTCACATATTTTATTCTTAGGTTATAAATCCTCTTGTCATCTTCTAGCCTTTGTATTGTTGATTCCTGGTTCCTTGTTATTTTTAAGGGATCCTACCTTTCATGATCGTATGTTGCAAATCTATCCTCAAGTTTTGAAAGTTTGTCTTTAGTTTCTGTTAAAAGGTTTTGCCAGCTTTCAATGGAGTTTTTAATTTCCTGATATTCTCTTTGGATCTGTTTCATGTATTCTAGATTTTGTTTATATTCTTCATCAAAGGTTTCTCTCCTTTCTCTGGGTTCTTCCATTCTTTCATTTGTGTCTGCTTGAGGATTCCCCAGGATTTCTTTTATTAATCTTCTTATATCTTGCTTTACTCAAGTTAGAATTTCAGGTTTAAATTCATCAATAAGGTCATGGAAGTATTTCTTTATTTCTGATGAAGCTGTGCCTGATATTACAGGTTTGCTGCCCTCAACCTCCTCTGCATTTGCCTCTACTGGACTCACTTTCCCTGGTTCAGCAGTTGGAGGCCTTTTGCTGTTTCTCTGTCTTGTCATGTTTCCAGCCCCCTTCAGACAGGTGAGTGGTGGAGGTCTCCGGGCCTTTTGTATTGTTTACAGTTTTTCTGTCATGCACTGGCTAGGGAAGTGCCATCCCCCAGTCTGCTGCTGATCAGCGAGGTGCACACTGTGAGCCGGCCCCTCCCCCTACATCAGTCAACCTGTGGGTGCTTCAGCACATTTGTGTGTTCCCTGGGGATACCACTGGCTCAGGACAGCCTCATCCCCAGCTATTGGGTTTCAATCAGGGGCCTGGTCCAGCCCAAGCAGATCCCACCAATCTGCTTTGGACCAGGAGCCATCAACCAATGTCACCTTGGGTTTTGATTCAAGCTGGCCCTGCCCAACTCCAAAATGTTGTCTGTCCAGTCCTCTCACTCTGGAAATCCAGTTCCCATCACTCACCAAAGTTCACACAGCTTGACTCACTATTTCCACTCCCTGCTGTAGCACCTCCTCCAGCCGAGGGTCTCAAGCTCACCAAACCTTGCTCTTGGCAGGGCTGCGATCTCAGCTTGATTGTGAGTCATCTGACTCTAAGACATGCTGGTACAGTGATCAGAGCTTGCCCAGCTCCAGCCCTCTGTCCCCACTTCTTCTTTTTTTTTTTTCTTTTTCCTCAGTTTCTTCCTGGATCATGAGAATTCCTCTCCTTTTGTCTGCCTTTCTCCATGTTGTCAGATTCCAGCATCTGAGTTGGTTTTTTTTCAGAGAGGCTCTCTATTGTGCCATCACTTAATCCACCATCTTGGATCCTCCGTCTTAGATAATTTTGATCTGCTTTCTACTATTTTTACTCATTTATTTTTTTGTTTGTTTGTTTACTTTGATTCCTTCTATACTTATTTCTTCCTCTTTATTTTGTGGTATCTTGTTTTACTTTTATTTATGATTGTGAGAAATAGATAGAACAGAGAGATGGAAGATAAGTTAGATTCAAGGAATACAAAATATAAAGAGTATCTTACAACAATTTAGAAAACATTTCATAAAGAAAAATGAATTAAAAATCATGTGTCTCAGCAAGAAAACCCCAAGAAAATAAATTTGTAGTTGTACCACTTCCTCAAAACCAGTAAATCAACAAATAAACAAATCACACATCATATATTCATATACATTTTACTTTGTGTATGTGATTGTGCATGTGTGTGTGTAAATAAGCATGTATGTATGTATAAATGTGAGTATGTATGTGTTTGTGTGTGGTGCTGTTGGGGATCAAACCCAGAGTCCACATGCATGCTAGGTAAGTGTGCTACCACTATATTATACCTCCTGCCCTTCATATATATTTTAAATGCACAATTCATTCACTTAATGCAGAATCTTATTGTCTGACTTGATTTTATTAAAAAACTGGAAATTATGGTCCTGCTGCATTTTAAAATACCAGTATGCTCATGAAATAATACATAATACATTCACAGCATAAACAGCTCAAAGGCTTATGCTGGATCACTGCCTATATGAACATGATTCTATAAAAAGAAATTCTTGGATACTAACAAGGAAAAGCCATGTTTAACTATGTGTAGTACCTAATACTTAATTATGTACATATATTAATTTAGTACATAGTAAATATTAGGAAAAGAGACAAGCTTTCTGTTTTTGAGGACTTAAACCTAAATTTTTTAAAAATTTTCTTCCATTCTCTTAATAATCACATCTATGATGTCATATATTTTTTTCAAAACAAGTGAGGCTTGGAAAAAAAATACTAGAAATCTGCAATATCAGTTAATTCATTAAAATAACTTTATTAAGCAGGTTGACTGCACACCAGCATTCACAGACACAAACTCATTTAGAATGAATCCAAACCATATGAAAAACATTTTAAGAGGTAGAAAATACTTCTAATTGAATTTTACATGGGACATTGTCTCCATAATTCCAGCTGAGGTAATTTTATTATCCTTTGCCAACACTATTTGGAAGCTACACCAAAATTATGAAAACGTAACCAATGAGTTATGAATTGAAAATGTTACTCATTGTAAAATATTTTATAAGTAAAATTCTGTGGTAATCATGGATCCCCATTATATTGCTTTGAAGACTTGTAATGTTTTCATTCATTGGTTAGAATGGTTTTATTCTGTTTTATTTGACTGTATAATGTGTGATGGTATGAACAGCTACTTTGAAGAAAACAAGACATTATGACAGCCATTGCTGATTTAATATCATCTGGCTTTGAAGTCCTACCATGCTTTTGTTCTTCTATTACCATTGGTTCTCTCATGTTGTGTCTTACTGGATTTTAATATATGTAATAATATAAACAAATTTTTATGGGAAATGAGATATTATAGTAGCCATTGTTCATTTTCTGTTATTTGGTTCAGAATGCCTTGTAATAGTTTCATTCTCTTGAATACTTTTATTCTATTTTGTTATGTTTGATATTATTGTTTGTGAAGCTATGCTCAACTATAATATGTAAAGATATTATGGTAGCTACTGTTGATATCCAATTGTCTTGTTGTGAAGTGCTGTGTTGCTTGTATTTTTCTGTTCTGATCTGCATTGTTCTGTCCTCTTTTGTTTTATTCCCTGTAAAATAAAATTTTAAAAAATTTTATAAGTATTTTATGGTGAATACACTTTCACAAACTTTTGGGTCTCCTTTCATAAATTTTTGGAGTCATTTGAATTAAAGCCTTAAATAACATTTTATCCACATAAAGTTACTTTAATGCCCAAAGTACCACACTCTCTAAAAAATGATTAAACAACAGGAACCTAGGGCTTATTCATTTATTTTATTTTTTGAATTTATTTAAATATGTTTCCCCTGGTATACTGCACAGTACTGGAGAAAAGAACTTATTCAAATTTTTATTTCTTATAACTAGAACAATGACATACACAGAATATATTCAGTAAATGCTTACATATCAAATGGTACAAAAGAACTATTCTACTGAATTTTACTTCACAGATGTAGAATATTTAAAAAGTCATCTGTAATTCATTCTCCAAGTGGGTTATCCTAGAGCAGGGACTCAATCTCTGACCTACAGACTTACAGAATCATAGAATATTTCTTATCATTTTATTAAAACTAAAGAATGTTTTCAAAGACCATAATGGGTTAAGTAACTTGTCTACAGTAGTCACAACTAGAGCGGAGCAGCACCTGTCATCTTACTGTAGGACCACTTCACGCTTTATGCATTTTGAGTTTAGAAAACTTGAGCCCTTAGAACTCTTATTTATTTATTTATTTATTTATTTATTTATTTAAAGGAGAATAAAACAAAACAAAAGCAGAGCAAAGCAAATCAGAAAAGGACAATTCAAGCAACACAGAACTTCAAAACAAGACAAGAAATCAGCATCGGTTACCATAATGTCTCTTGTTTACTTACAAATAGTTGTGCATACCTTCACACACAATAAAATCAAACAGAACAAAACAGTATAGTATCAATCAAAACAAAAGAATGAAAGCATTACAGGATACCATGTACAGGCCTTCAAAACAAGGCAATAGGAAATGAACAATTACTAAAATGTCTCTTGTTTTCTTCAAAATAGCTGTCTATACCTTCAAACATAATGAAATCAAATAATAGAAAACAGACTAAAACTACTCAAAACAAAAGAATGAAAGCATTACAGGACTTAACAACCAAATAACAGGAAATTAATAATGATTACTATAATGTTTCATTTTCTTCCAAACAGTCATCCATACTATTACATATAATAAAATCAAATACAACACAACAGAATAAAACCAAACAAAAGAATAAAAGCATTATAGGACTTCAAAACAAGATGATAGTAAATCAACAATGGCTACCATAATGTTACATTTTCTTCAACGTTCACTTCAGCTGTTCACAGCATCACATAATAAAACCAATCAAAACAAAACAGAATAAAACCAATTAAACAAAAGAATGATAGCATTGTAGGACTTCAACATAAAATAATAAGAAACCAACCATAATGCATCGTGTTATGTTCAAAGTAGCTGCCCATATAATCAGATACAGTAAAATCTAACAAAACAAGATGGAGCAAAATTGAACCCAACAAAATTGTGAAAACAATACTAGAGTTCAAGACAAGACAATAAGAAATGAACAGTGGTTACCACCTTGTCTCCTTGGTGTTTCTTCCCCATCACTTTTATAATATCTACTATGTTTTTTGGATCCCACTAACTCCTTCCATTTTTATGCTCACCTGTATGAGTTCAAACTATTTGGCCCATGAATATGATCTCCAGTTGTATCCATTTATCTACAAGACCCTTGAGATTATCCTACTTTACAGCTGTGTAGCATTCCATTGTGTGAAAATACCATTTCTTTCTTATTCATTCTTCAGTTGATGGACAAGTTACCCTTGCTTTATTTTGGGTCTCCTGATGCATGGAACAATTGTTTTCTCTCCTTTGTTTTTCACACATTTCCTTTCCAGTTAAATGTGTTTCTTATATATAGTATAATGATAACTTTGTTTCTTGATCCAACTCCGCTCCTGCTTCTTTTTATTTTTGAATTAACACCATGTACATTAATGATTATAACCAATATACATTGGTTTGTCTCTGCAATGCTATCCTCCTACTGTTGGCCCTTCATTTTTCTCCTTCAGTTGCTTATTTTGTTTGGTGATACTTCTCTGCTGCTGTTCCTGGAACTATGGTCATTTTTATCTCCCTCTAGAATATCCTACAGCACTCTCT
The DNA here is from genome assembly GCA_004027455.1 of Hydrochoerus hydrochaeris. Taxonomy (NCBI): domain Eukaryota; kingdom Metazoa; phylum Chordata; class Mammalia; order Rodentia; family Hydrochaeridae; genus Hydrochoerus; species Hydrochoerus hydrochaeris. The sequence goes on along the minus strand of PVLA01006454.1, from coordinate 32,610 downwards.
GTAGGGTTGGTTTGGTGGTGATGAACCGCTTGAGTTGTTCTTTATCATGGAAGTATCTTATTTTTACATCAATTTTAAAAGATAGTTTTGCAAGGTACAGCAATCTGGTTAGGAAGTTGCTTTCTTTCGGGATTTGAAACATTTCTCTCCAAACTCTTCTTGATTTGATGGTTTGTGTTGACAAGTTTGCCGTGATTCTGATGAGTTTTCCTTTAAAGGTGATCTGTTTCTTTTCTCTAGCAGTTTTTAATATTCTGTCCCTGTGCTGAATTTCTGGGATCTTTATTATTATATGTCTGGCTGTAGATTTATTTTGGTTATGGCTAGTTGGAGTCCTATGTACCTCAACTATCTGCATGTCATATCCTTTACCCATGTTTGGTTAGTTTTCTGCTATTACTTCTGTAAACAGCCTTTTTATTTAATTTGTGTTGACTTTTGCTTCTTCACTGATAGCTATCATTCTTAAATTATGTTTCTTTGCAGCTGTTCAATTGTTATTTCCTGGTTCCTTGTTATTTTTAACAGATCTTTCTTTTCACAAGCACTAGCTGCAATTGTGTCTTCAACATTTGAAAGTCTATCTCCAGCCTCTTTCAAGCAGTTTGCAGCTTTTGATCAACTTTTTAATTTCATGGATATCTCTTTGATCTATTTAATGCACTGTAATTCCATTTTATATTGTTCATTCAAGGTTTCCATCATTTTCCTATGCTCCACTTTTTTAATCTATGTCTTCTTTAGATATTGAGCAATATTTTTATTATGTTTGTGATTTCTTCTTTTACCTGAGACAATGTTTCTGATTTGATTACTTTTATAGTCTCATGAAGTTGTTTCTTTATTTCAGTAGCTGTCCTCTCAGAGATTTCAGGTGTGTGACTTCCATTTTCTTCCATGACTGCATCTCCTAGAATTGTTCTGTATGGGTTAGAGGTCTGAGGTTGCCTTTTGCTCCTTCATCTTGACATTCTCCTGGATTCCTCTCAATAAGCTAGTTGTGGGGCCTCAGGCACTTTCCATGTTGGCTGCCCTACTGCAGTGTAGGTGGATGGGACATGCACCTGGGTTCCTCTGACCCCAGTTTTACAGGGAGAAAGGAGGGCATTGAGCTGGCTTCTCTAGATCTGTGTAGCTTCCTGAATGGCCAGGGGTGTGTGGCGGTGGGGCTGCTTCTTCTCTTAGCCTGCATGTCTATACCAGGACTCCCTTGATGGTGGCAGGCATACAGAAATGTGTTTGTCTGATTCTCCTGGTGGGTGATGGCTGCCTGAAAGAAGCAAGGGCCTCCAATGGTGGCCTAGGGGTTACCTGGCTGCATGTCTCTGCTCCTGCTGACTGCCCGCACAAGGTAAGTCCAATCATGGCAGCAGCCAGGAGGCAGAGGTGGATCTGGCTGGTTCTCTCTGCCCATGTTGACTGCCCTCAGGAAGCCGAGACTTTAGAACTCTTAAACTCAGACATTTTCTAGAGAAAGAAACTCAGTCTAGATTTTAGAATATGCCTGCGAGGTTCTAAGAATCCATGGTTGTGTTACTTTTGACTAAATAACTGTTTCTTTTTATCTCTATATAACCAGTTGCTATAATTGTCCTGGCTTAAAAAGACACTTTTTTTAATGTTTCTGTGAGTCAGGATGGAACCACAGCTTCTTCAGGTCCTCTGCTAAGATTGTTACAGGCTGCATAGCTGGTATTACATGGGCTGCATTCCTTTTGGAATTAGAAATCTCCCACCAAACTGAAAGGCTGCTTTCAGAAAGCAGTTCCATTCCATGCAGTTGTCAGCCTGGGTCCTTTCTAGCTGGCCGTTTTCACCATCTTGTCATACATCTGTTTCGCAGCCCATCCCTCAACACAGCATCTTACTTCTTCCAAAGAACTGTTGTCTTCTTCAGGCAGGTCCCAGATTCCCCGATTAACTCATAGCCTCCCCATGAAAACCTTTGACCTGAATAACTCAAAATTGTCCAATTTGGGACCTTAATTGCAACTTTAAAAATCCCTTTGCTTTTGTCATATAACATAACTTAATCACCACAGTGACAACCTATCATATGCAGAAGTTCTACTCATATTCAGGATGAGGGACATATGCAGAAGCTTGAGACTTGGAAAACACTTTATGACTTTTCTCCCTATAATCGTGGATGTCATTCAGATGACCTCGTTTTTTAGAACATAGATGTATGTAGCACATAGGTAATTATGCTATGTTTATATATGTTATGTTATTTTTATGTTATGACTTTGCTTATGTTGTATTTATATATGTTCATATAATACACAAAATATACAAACGTGTTAGCTTAGTTTAAAATAGCACATATATTCAAGTGTGCATAACTGTTTAGGTTTATATTGGGAAATAGAGGTATAAATCTATATACTATAGATAGATGACAGATACATTACTATATATATATATATATATATATATATATGCTTAGTTTTCTTCTACTTCTCTTTCTCTATTGTCTCTTCCTTTACCTACTTCTTTCCCTCTTCCTACTCCATCTTTTTTCATCAACTAACCACCAAATAGATTTAATTTAAGTAAATTTGCCAAAAGCTTGAGACTTGATCTTGATTATGAGAAATTTGGCTGAGGTTTTCAATTTCATTAAAAGGAAGTGATTCAAGGAATATAGCAGGATGACTATGGGTTCATACACCATAAATAAGGTAGAGTTTGCTTTCACACTGGTAACTTTCTAAAAACCAAACCAGTGCATCTTCTTAGAAGTTCATGATGATCTGAGAAAAATAAACCATCTGTACATTTATTTCCTTAAGGGAATTAGGAACATTTTTAAAGTGAGATGAAAGTTGAAAGAGCCAATTCTCTTCTTTATTCAATAAAAATATCTGATTTAAGGAACTGGATTAAAGTGACTACTGAATATATTTGTCTAATGGATTTTCTCAAATTTGAACTGCATAAGAAAATAAAATGAGAAATAAAGTGAAATGTAGAGGATTTTTATATCTAATCAGAAATTTAGAAGCCATTTTTTTCATAAGCATCGAGAAGTAGAAATTAAAGGGAAATTTTCAGGATGCTTACTTTGAGGTTATGAGAAAACAACAATATACATCATAAAGTGGACTTTTGAGAGGTCCAAAGGAACAAATATCACTGATGTGAATATGACTGGCTAAAGGCCAGTTGTTTTACTAACTCTTGAGTCATTTAAGAGACAAACTCACTTTCTTCCTGTAAGGATTATTAATACAGCTAACTTTCCCATATATTCCTTAAGATTATTATAATTGAGCAGGATGACTCAATGCAAAGATTACAGAGATACAGTTCAGAGACAATTCTGTCACACTTCCTCCTTACACTACTTCCTAGTTGGGTGGGCATGGCAAGTTATTCATTCTTCTTTACCTGAATTTTTTTTCGTATGGAAACTACTGCCTTGTCTCAGGGTAACTTTTTGAATTAAACAATTTATATAGAAAAGAGATTATATAAAAAGAGACTATTTTCAAGTTATGTTCATTATTTGGAATGTTCACATAATATATCATTAAAATGCAATATTCAATCATTAATAAACCAAATTTAAGAACAAGAGGATACTTTTTATGCTTCTATGAGTCAGAAACTTGCCAGGTCCTCTGCTAATATTCTTATAGACTACATATCAGGCAACAGCCAAGAATTACTAAACAATGTATTCTGCATGTACAAGAGTACAGTGAACAGAGCATGTACTTTCACATTCCCCCACCAACCTTATTTCTTTATCTCATATCCAAATGTACGAAGCTACAAAAACTAGGGAATGGACAGAATTTATCTTTTCTGGAATCTAAAAATACCCATACTGATTTCATATAACTAGTCTTTGGGATTAATTTTATCAGTTTTTCAGAGTATTTCCGCCAATATTCTGTGCTGATCTTATAAGACAATACGAAGAAATACTTAGGGACATTTTTTCCTAACCACAAAGATGAGGTTTCTTTTAACTTTGATGCTGTATTCCTTCTTTCTATACCTCTATTGCCTCATGTATGAGATGAGGAAGTCTTATCTATACTGTAACAATTTGTTTGCATTGAAGTGCTATATAAACAAAAACCTTTTCAGAAACAATCTGTTTTTTGTTGAAGTTTTGCACCAAAAAAAAAAAATGCTGTAGAAAACAATCATTTATATGGTGCCTAAAGTGACCCTCTGAAGAGAGTAGTAGATAACATGTTAGTTAATATTTATATGGTGCCTAAAGTGACCCTCTGAAGAGAGTAGTAGATAACATGTTAGTTAATATTTAGATAACAAAGGATAGAGAATAAATTCTGAATCTACATGTCTAAGCTGAAGTGAAAAGATCAATTCCTTCCATCCCAAGGTGGTCTGTGTATGTAAGCCCCCAAAGAAGACATGCTATAACCATCATGTGAACATTTTCTTAAACCTGAGTTGATGCTCACAAAGATGAAGGGGTTTTACTCTTGCAACCACGCCACCAAATCTTAAATGAAAGCAAAACTCAGACTAAATTCTGCACACATGCTGTCATTTGAAAGTCAAGCCCTTATTACTAAACAGACACAGAAATCTTTATACAACCTGTTCCAAGCAACCTGATGAAGTCTGAGGTCTCTGTTTTTCATAACGAAGCAATGAATTATTGGATAAAAACCTCTTTTTTAATCTTTTATTTACTTTAAAGAAGATAAAACAGAATAAAACCAATCAAAACAAACCAGTGTAAGAGATACAGCACTTCAAAACATTATGAAATCAACAATAGTTATCGTAATGCCTCTCCATGTCTTCAAAATAGCTGCAGATAACTTTGGACATAGTAAAAATCTAACAGAACAGAATGGAATAGAAACAATTAAAAAAAGGACTTTAAAATAATACAATAATAAATCTAAAATTGTTACCATAATATATCTTGCTATCCTTGAAATAGCTTTTTCTGCCTTTGGATTTAACATAATCAAGCAAAACAAAAGAGAATAAAATCCAACCCAACAAAGAAATGGAACGATATAGGACCCCAAAACAAAACCATAGGGAATCAACAATGGCTACAACCCTCAGAAGGAGATCCTCCCTAGATGCCACACTACATTAAAAAATTCTTTCACCCAACAATATTTTAGAGAGAGGATTCAGCTAATCTAAAATTTGACACATTCAACCAGACTATTCTTACCCATAACTACATTAAAAATCGTGAGTAGAACTCTGAAGATGGAGAAGTAAAACACTTCCCTGGCTTGACCATCTTGTACAAGCATTGGTGAGAAATATTACCAAGTTTACCAACATGTACATGTACAATACAACTAAGTTTGCACATAATGGCGGATCCATCATAGTCATTAAAAACCCATTAAATTCATCAGTGAAAACTATCTTCCAACATCTACTTGCAACATCTCAGAGTTAAAAATATTCAAAGCATTTATGTTTCCCTATTGATTAAATGTTATTGCCTCTCATGTGTATAAAATACTCTCTGTTAGGAAAACTAACTGCCCCTTGAGTGAAATAGAGCTACCTCATATATAATATCCTATCTCTTAAGTTGAACTTTTAAAAGCACATTTTCAGTGTCATAAGACTTAATAGTGATTACCCAATGCATACCTTATAAACTTCAGATATAGAGTCACCTGCCTACTAGGCACCATCCAAATTGCTTCTGCCTTTAACCGGTTTGAGTCTTCTATCACTGCCATATGCAGAATCATTCTGGCTCCTTTTGACAGGAATTTCTGAGCTGCTTAGAAGAGATTTTACCATCCTTATAACTGAAACCTGTCAGTGATGTCTCCCACACAGGAGAAAAACATGGACATCATCGCAGAAACCTGCAGTCCTTAGACTGATTTTTTTTCCTTCTGCAAACCTCTCCCAGCTCACTGCAGTCTTGCCTCAACCCTTCCCTGGTGCCTACTCAGTCACATCAGGCATGAATTTCCACCTCAAGCGCTCTGACAGGAAGTTGCCCTCTGTCTCATATTTCCTTTCCCTAGATAAACGCATTGTGTTTTCTTTTGTCTCTTAGGGATTTGTGCTAAGGACATTGTATTCACTTCCTGTCGCTGCTGTAGCAAACTGCCATTTACCAGGACGCTAAAAACAACAAGAATTCGTTCTCTCATTGTTCTAAAGAGCAGAAAGTCTGAAATATGTTTCACTGGGCCCAAATAAAGGTGTCAACAGGTTTTCCAGGCTCCAAGATGGAACCACTCTATTCCTTGCTGTTTTTAGCTTCTGATAGAAGCTGGACTTAAGGCAGATCTCTGCCTCCAGGGTCACATTGCTTGCTGTTCCATCTGCATAGAATCTTCTCTCCTCTCTTGTAAAGATACTTATATCATAGAGTCTCATCCAGGTGGCAAAGAAGCAGCTCCCCGTCTACAGATTCTTAGAAACATGAAAGACTTTGGCATATAAATACTGACAGGTTCCGGAGGTGAACCTGAGGCATTTGGAAAGTCCTTTGTCATGTTACCATGGTCATTTTCTCAGAAAGTCCTTGTCCTATGAAAATACTTGACATTTCAACCACCCTCTCTATAGTACTTCTCTGCTTTCTTTCTTTCCATGGCATTTGTCACCCAGTGGCACTCTACATCTATCTTTGTTTCTTCACATTTTTAGGCTCCCTCAAGCAAAGTATGAGCTGTGAATGCAGAAGTGTCATTTTTCTATTCATTGTTCTTTTCTCTGCACCTTGAATCATGTCCACCCACCATACATCAGGCCTTGAATAAATGCGTGTGCATGAATTTATGGGATAACGAGTGAAATGAATGGGTTCAGCAGTATCTAGGTTGAATGATAAATGTTTATAATGGGGTGAACATTGTCCCACAAAACATTTTTCTAGATTTGAACTTTCAGAATCTGTGAATATCCCCTTGTATGGAAAGTAAATAGGAACATCCATCACAATCTATAGGATTAAGATAAGGATTTGAGCAAGAGAAGTTTGTCCTGAGTAATCTGGTTGAGTTTTAATTTGGCCACAATTGTCCTTATAAAAGAGAAGCAGGAAGAGAAGAGATGCAAATACACAGAGGAAAATAAGTCTAGAATAGGAAATAATGTGACCAAAAAGGAAGCAATTGGAGCAGTTTGACCATAAATCAAGGAAAACCAGCAGCCACAGAATCTAAAAACGGCAAGAAATACAGTCCTTTCCCTCCCGGTCCGGGACCTCCAGTGTGCTGTGCTGAGGACACCGTGATTTTAGACTTCCGATCTGGTGGGCTGTCAGGGAGTAAGTTTCTATTATTTGAAGCCTTCTAAAGTGTGTTAATTTGTTATGGCATCATAGGACATTAATAATACAAGTGATTTAATGGCTTCCAATGAGCCATTTGGTACCAATGCAAGACGGACTATAAATAGCTACACACACCTTATTTTTAATACCAGGAAATTTTCTTATTTTGAAACTGTACCTGGAATTGTTACTGAGGTTCATGTTATTCTATTGAGAGTACAAACCTATTGAGGCGCGATGACGCACATCTGTAATGTCAGCTGCTATGCAGGCTGAAGCAGGAAGGTCACACATTTCAGTATACCTTGGACAACTTAGCCAGACTTTGTCTCAATAAAAAATAAAAAGTGTTATGAGTGTACTCACTGCTCCCTGGTCTCATTCCTCCATACCTAAAAAGAAAAATGGAAATCTAAAAGACAGTAAACTCTAAATCACACTTTTTGTGTTTTTTTTTTAACTTTCACAGACCTTAGGGTATGTTGATTCTTTTGCTGCAATTTTCTCAGCTGCAAAAGAAGAAACCAATGCTACCATAAAGGTAGATCTAAAGTTAAGAAATTCAAAATACTTAGAATGTGCCCAGCAAGGACTAAATGTTGTGCAGGGTTTCTTTTTTGCTACATTTTTATTAATGTATTATAAGTGAGTAGAATTTATTATGCGTATTGTTTCCCTGAGGTAATGTTTCTACCCATCAGATTGTTAAAGATCAAAAACTAGGAGAATACTATGTTCTCAAGGGAGTGATGGGAGAGACATCACCTTACATATATGGTAAGAGTAAAATTGCCACAAGCTTGACAGGGGCAACATGACACTATCTATCAAAGGCACAAATGTACTCACACTTGGGAAATAACTTGGTTAAACACTGCAATACATTTTTATTAATGAAAGTATAAAACCCTAAATTCTAGCAAAACAGTCCTGATTAAAATAAGTTATTTATTCAATTGACTCAGGAAAAGTTTTTTTTTTAAAGGCACTTCTTTCTAGCTCTGGAAACAAGCTATCTGCTGTGAATAATACAAACACAAGGGAAAATACATGTGTAGATTTGTGCACATGAGGATACCACCAAGGCATCCAGGATATGAATGGCCAAGCAACTGGAGAGAAGAAACATTCACTGAAGTGACCCATCCTACATAGGTTTTCTCTGCAAGAATTGTGCCAGATTAGAAGCAACACTAGACTAACAGGCTCTACATTTAGCAGCTCAGAAGCTGTACTGAACTTTGAGAAATCATTTCGGACTGGAGAGAAATAACTTTGGATATAAATGGGTAAGAAAATACCACCTGAAATCATGATGCTGGAGGGAAGAGAAAGATAGAGTTTAGCCTAAAAATTGATACTTCTTTTTCCATGAAGGGTCTGATCAGTTAATCAATCATGTTCCTAAGGGTTTCTCATTCTGAATACATAAAGAATACCTACAATCTAGACAAAATGAAATGATACATTTTTTTAAATTGGCAAAGTACTTGGATAGATATTTCTCCCAAGAAGCTATACAAATGATTGATAAGCAGATAGAAAGAAGCTCAACATCACTAGGAGGTAGAAGAATGTTAATTGCAGGCAATTTGGTTCTGTTGCTTTGGTACCAATCACAAGACACTATTTCATGCCAATTCCAATGGTTATAGTGAAAAAAAAAAGTGGCTAATGACTTGTCATATTATGGCCTTGGAAAAAGCAAAACTCTCATATGTTCCTGGTGACAATGGAAATGGCTACAGATGCCATGCAAAACAGGTTAGTAGTCCCTCAAAAAATTCAACAAGGAGCTCCCATATGACCCAGGGAACTCTACCGTAGGTATACATGCAAAAGAGCTGAAAACAGAGGCTCAAATACTTGTACACAAATGTCCAAAGCTGTATTATTCATAATAGCCAAAAGATGGCAACAATTGGAGTGTGCATCAGTGAATGAATTGAATAAAATGTGGTATGTACATACAATGCAATGAAAAAAGTGACATTATAATACTTGCCATAATATGCATAAACCTAGAACACATCATCTAACTGAAATAAACCTGACACAATAGTGAAAATAACACAAAATATATATCAAAATACATATATATTTTCAGATTAGATAATCAAAGTAGATACTGTGATACTTGCACAATAATTTGTTTGTAAAAATATACAGTTAAGCTGGACATCACGGGGTCTGAAGTGGGCACCATGATGTTCTGCCATTTCCACATATTAAATATACCTGGCAAATAACAAAACACTCCTTCCACACTTTCTCTTCCCTTATCCACTCTCTTAGTTACTTCCTTATTGCTGTGACACAGTACCAAACATTTTCAGTTCTAAAGGAGAAAGTATTATTTTTCCTCACAGCTTGTGATAGTTTCAGTCCATAGTATCTGCTGGCCCCAAGGCAGGGCAGCATGACAAAGGAGAATGGCAGAGAAGAAACAACTCACAGCAGAGCAGCAGGAAGCAGAGAGAGATCAAGTGAAGGTGGAGGGAGAGATCCAAGTGATCCCACCATCTCCAACCGAACTTCACCTCCCAAATGACATTTACCTATAAATAAACTTATCATGGGCCAATCTACTGATCAGCCAATCTACTGATCAATCTACCATACTTCCATGATCCTGTGTCATGAGCCTATGATCCAATCGCTTTATCTAGTCATAAACTCTAGCATTCTGTCCCTGGTGTAACTCTTTATGTGAAACGAATTTAGTTTATTTCTAAAAATTTCTAAAATCCTAACATTTCCAGCACTGTTGAGAAGTATAGGTCTGAGGTATCCTCTGAGATTTAAGGCAAACTCTTTTTTGTGACTCCCTGTAAAAAAAATTAAAATTAAATTAAACACTACAGACATACAAAGGCACAGAATAAGCATTCCCAATGCAAAAGGGAGAAACAGAAAGATAGACTAGAATGGGACAAAAGCAAGACTGAAATCCAGCAGGGCAAACATTAAATCTGATAGTACCATGTCCAGAAGCTGGATCATGCAATTTGTAGTAAAATGTGAACTACAAACCACTTGGGTGACTCTGCTCCTATGTCATTGATGGTGAGTGTAGCCCTCACTGACTTTTTTCTTGGACTCAGATGGCTCCAAGTTTGTGGTTTTCCTGAGATGCTCCATGGTCCTGGATTCTCCAATTTTCTGGAGTGTCCACTGTGTTTTCAGCTTCACACAGACAGCTTCACATACTGCTCTATCAGAGCACATTGTGTAGCCTGCCAGGCCTTCTTCTGAAATCTGGGTGGAAGCCTCCTGACTCCACATTTTGCATTCTGTTTGCATGTTAAACCAGTACCACATGGGTGGTACTAAGGTCTGTCATCAGACTGAGCAGTAGCTGAGCCTTTTTGCTTTTTGCCTTTTGCTAATGGTTGCAGAGGCCTCTGAGTGCCTGGCTGGATAACCATGTTGAATTGAGTACAGACAAATCATTTCCTGTGTTACTGCCATTCTGGAGCACATGTGGCTGGAGGTCTCTTCTCAAAGCAAAGATTGTTACTTTTCCACTCTTAAATCTGTGAAGGGGGGAGTCTTTTTGATTCTTTCTATGCCCTCAGCACGTCATTTGCATTGTCTAGATTCAAAGTGCTTGACTTCTATTTAATGCTAAATCTTTTCAGCCACCAAGTTTTTCTTTGCTAAGTCTTTGCATGTTCCAAGTTTACTGAAGCTCCCTTTCTGGCCAAACTCAAAATATTCATATCTTTCAGCTATGTCTTTTGCTCTTGCATCTCAAAATAGAATTTGCTAAAACTCCCAATGGTAGCCAAGCCACAACCTCAACACTAGATTGCCTTAATATTTTCTATGCCAGATTAATTAGCTCACTGATACTAATCTCAATCCCCCTCAAAGTATCAGAATAGGAATAAAATGTAGCTAAGCATAACACACTTAAACTGGAGTGTAGTTGCCAATGGAGTCCTTCTTTCCCACTGGAACATCCTAACTCTAGTCTTTACCAGCTATTTTTCTGTCTGAATCCTAGTCTTCTGAGCTCTGCCAAAGTCTCACATCAAGCTCAGATTACAACATTCTAGGACTGCTTCTCCAGCTAGGATCTCCAAACATTTCCAAACATATCTCCCAGGCCAGTTCCACAGGCTTCTGAGCCATATGGTCAGGAGGCATGACAGCAATGACCCACTTCTCTGGTACTATTTTCACTGCTGTTGCACAAACCCTATACACACACTATTAAGAAGGAAAAGTTTATTTTGGCTCACTGTGTGGAGGTTTCAGTCTCATATTCTCTGCTGGCTGTAAGGCAGCTCTCTATGGCAGAGGGGCATGGCAAAGAAGAGATAGCCTGTGGCATGCAGCAGGAGGCAGAGATCAAGGAGGAGGGAGGGAAATACACCATTTCAAACTGTGCTTCAACTAAGCTTTACCTCCCATATCACATTTAGCTAAAAGCTCATCAGTAGACTAATCCTCTAATGAGTATCATGCTCCCATAATCCAATCACCTCCCTACCTATGAGGGCATGAGACTCTTGGAGAAATATCCTCCACGAGTCATCTCCTAACCTTTATGTGCAAAAGATCTGTCTCTGTACTTCTTATTATACATCTTTTATTTTTATCTTTATTCATATTTTGGGTTTCTTAATAAGAAGAACCATACAATGCTTAATTTTTTGTGTCTAATTTATTTTGCTTAACATAAAATTCTCAACATGCATCTGTTTTCCTACAAAAGATTCAAGTTTATCCTTTGTGGCAGACTAATATTTCACTGCATGTAAGGGCCATATTTTCTTTCTTTCTTTCTTTCTTTCTTTCTTTCATTCTTTCTTTCTTTTTTTTGAAATTTTATTTTAAGAGGGAAAAAAGCAAAACAGCAAAAAGGGTAGCAACAATAGAGAATTCCAAAGAAAAAAAGAAAAAAAGAAAAAAAAACACTAACAAATCACTAGTTTATAAATTACATACTGTCATCTTGTAAATTGTTGCTCAAGTTACAAAATTAAAGTATACAAAGTAGACATTCAAACAGTGAGACCGCAAACAGTTCTACTCAACGATTTAACAAAAACTTAGTAATATTGTCCTCTATCTTACACACTTAAACATACATGCACTTTCTTTTCCTCTCTTTTTTACAATAGCAATTACACATTTTGGGTTTTATTACTCCTACATTTCTTATTACTTTTTACATTAGAGACACAAGGGCCATATTTACTTTACCAGTCATCTGTTGATCCACGTATTGACCATTACCAAGATTTAACTATTGTGGATTGTGCTGCTATCAAAATGAGTATGTATGTGTCACTGTAATGTGATATCTCTAGCCCTTTTATGAAACTAAAGAACTGCTCTTGACTTATAGCAAAAATATTGTGAGGCAATTTATTATTTAAATTAATGAATCATTATAGAACACGCGTGAGTCGGGGATTTAGCTCAGCAGCACAAGTGTCTGCCTGGCAAGTGCAAGGTCATGAGTTCGATCTCTGGTTTAAACAAACAAAAAAAACCCACACATGTGAATTAAATGTATTTTGGGGTTTTTTTAGTTAATTTTTTTGTCTTTTGAGACAGTCTTTCTATGAAATTCAGGCTGGCATCGAACTCACAGTGATCATTCTGCTTCAACATCCCAAATTCTGGAATTATAGGCTACATATTATAGGCTGGGAGGATATATAATTGAAAACAAAATCTCTTCCCAACCAAGAAATCTTCTCCAAGAAGGTAAATGAGAATAATAATTTTTTTATTGTTGAATACACATTAACCATATAGATTATGCATCTATATGAATAATACGCTTAAAGATTGCAAACAGAAAGATATCTCACTCTTTCCTTTTACAAGCAGACACAAGCTATGCTCTCAAGAGAAAAAAGTAATCAGTTCTCAAGCAAAAGAAGTTGATAATATCACTTGTTACATATAATTAATCCTAATTTTACATGTTAGTTGGGTTGAAGAACAAATTTCTCATCTCTACTTAATGGAGAGTGTTGGGAAGTGGGGAAAAGTTCTCACTGAATTTAGGGTCCTATCCTCCCACAGAAACTGGGAATAGGAGCTCTTTTCCCTGTACCCTGTGTTTATGTGTGAATGTGTGTGTGAGAGAGACAGTGTGTGTGTGTGTATGTGTGTTTGCATTTCAAGGCTGGCTCTCAGGTTCTTCAGAAAGACTTTAATGTATTACTAATGGGTTATAAAATTTACAAAAAGGCCTATCACATGGTCCTAAGCATTTAGATACATTTCAAACAGATGAAAAAGTACTTGCATATATTCAAAGGTAAAAACTCTAAACAAAAGGATGTGAGGGCAAGCTCTTAAACATCTTCTTTCAAAAGTATTTTTATCCTTAATATGTATCTTAACTTTAATTTTGTAATAAACATTTAGTGTATTTCCTTCTGGGTATTCAAAATATGTGTATATGTAACATTTTATTTATTATTACTCATTTTTGAATTAATTATTATTTAGTATTATTTATTCTTCATTTACTGCTTAATACTATTTATTATTCCTATTTCATCATGTTTTGAAATTCTTCTACAAATCCTAATGTTAATGGTTATTATTGTATGTGTGAAAAAATTTTAAAAAAACATAGTGATTGACTCAAGTTTTAGTGGACTTTTAGGATTTAATTTTTTCATTAATGAGAAGCTCTCATTTTTTCTTTAATGAGAAGCTTTTCTTAGGGGAAAAAAGGAGGAAGTAAACAAGGCTACAAGCTCAACATGACAGGTTTATGTCATGAGACTGAGAGAGACTTTCCTGGCATTTAGACCAGACTGGTTACTCTTATACAAAGCATGAGGTCTGGTACAGGGTCATTAGGGGAAGAGTTTAGTGAAAGGTACTATGGTCTCCTGCCAAGGAGAAAGTACAAGGACTAGTGGTCGCCCAAGGACAAGGCTTGGGAAAGCCTGGGGAGTAGTGTTTGTTATCAATAGTGAGACCGAATAATAAAGGGGGATCTAGGGAATACAGCTGTGCTTACTGGGCTAATTAAGTCATCATTATACATACTTAGCAGATGCAAAAGCCTAGTGAGAGCCCTGGGGGAGAGAGTTAGAGTGGCCTCTGGTCAGCCTAGAATGGTGGACTTAGGATTCCTCACTTCGAGGATTTCAGCATAATGCTTATTTGGTATGAATTTTATTCTTTATATAGGTTCTTTTGGGGTATTTGTCCCTGGAGGAGCTCAAAATCTAGAAAAACAACATACACAATGAATTATTCTACATTATTAATATATGTTTTTCTAGTAGACATGTAAATAATACGCTATGGGGTAACAGCAGTACTTATATTGGTTTTAAAAGACCAAGATAAACTTCTCCAAGGGGATCAGAAGCATTGTCCAGGCAGCGGGAGGAGCACAAGCTAAGGAGAGAACATGCAGGAAGGGCTGCCAAATGCAAGCACTGAGTTAGAAATTCCATTTTGGGATTGTATCAGAATTCTCTCAGAAGGTTGTTTAAAATGTGAGTACAGATACTCTACATTAGAGTTAGAACACCCAGGAGATGGCTTCAGAAGGCCTTGTTCCAGTGCCTATTCATTTTTATCTAACTGTCCACTCAAGTTTGGAAAGTACTGCTTTAAAAATCATGCTTGAATCTCAGTTCAGATGAAAACTGAGAGGGCGGCAGCAGAGGTCAGATAGTGAAACGCTTTGTGGGATGTCTATAGAAAAGCTGAATTTTATCCTGATAGTTTCCGGCCAAGACTTGTTATTAATTTCCAGCCAAGCTGGGCATTAAGAACCCCAGGAGATGAGAAAAGAGAAAAGAAGAAGAGTAAAGAAGATCCAGAACTGACTGTTAATTTAAGATGTCCTCTTCTGCACTTCCCAGAGCCACGCTTTTTCTGACCTTGTAAGGACTCTGCAAATTTTATTAGAAAGAGACTTCCAAGGAAAGCATTCTGCTTCCCTTTAGGAATCTGACTGTTGATCTTTGAGTTGAGATACACAGAAGCCCTTGATTTTAGACACAGCCACTATTTCAAAGAGAGAAAAAAAAGTCTGTTTTGTAAATTACGGGAGTGCAACACCTCAGACTTTCAAATAGATTATGCAAGGGAAAAATATGTTTGAAAAGTATGGTGTTTAGAAAAGGAAACCTCTTACCTTATGAATATGAGTGAGGAATTCATTACAGATAAAGTACAATATATATGTGATAATGCATGGGGATTCTTAAATGCCAACATCCATTAGAATAGAATGAACAAGATTTTCTAAATTTTGTTATGAGCTAAAATAAAACTAAACCTAGACAGTTTGGACTGGACAATTTTTGGATGTGGCACTGTCCTGTGTATTACAAAATGTTCATCAGCAGCCCTGGCCCCTATCCACTAAATGACAGTAGCACCCTCCCCCAGTTGTGTCAACTAAAAATGCTGGATATCTCCAAATGCTTCTGAGAAGAGGGGAAAAAATTGCCTCTGGTTGAGAATAAATTGTTTAATGGTAACATGTGAAGTTGACATATTTTCTGCAATTTCAGAACTAAATCTATTCTAGATCCAATTAGTGAAATTAATGAGCATTAAATTCCATTTAACTATAGTTTTTAATGTATGATTAAATAATTCTGTCCAGGAACAGCCTTAAATCAAGGTGTTGAGGCTTAAAGATTGACTTTCATGAAAAGGTTCGTGGCACAAGTTAGTCATTTCTTACCCAGCACCAAGCTGTATCCCAAATGTCTTCAACAGCTAACATGCCTCAAAAAAACAACATTAATGTATTCCTGTTCAGAGCAAAACCCTGTGACACCTGGAGGTCTAGGGATAATAAAGCAAAATAATTCTTGAAATAAGTTTTTTTGAATCCACAGGCTCTCCCAAAACCTTTAAGTCAGGACTTCTTAGTTCCTGATACTGATAATTTATAATGCTTCTTCTCACTTACAATCCTTACCTATTGTTGCAAAATTTGAGACTCACTGTCATTCTTGGACTTAAAAGTATGTTTTCCTCTAAAAATGTGAGAGAATGACTAGCCTCTAACTGTTCTGAGTTTGGCTTCTAAACCTCACTTCAATTTTTTCCTCTAAATTATCTTTAATCTAGTATTTATTTTAATTTGACAGTAAATACTGGCACCTTCCCCAGTGTTCATGACTCCATTTCTAAATGTATTTTCAGTGACATATTCCTTAAGTAAAATTTATATATTGTATATTTATGGAAACAAAAATGGTGTTTAAATTGATTGCTGTACATCCAAGTGTAGCCATTTTAAAAACATGACCAAGAAAAAGAATTAATAGCATATTTATAAGGTGGAAACTATAAAGACAGAATAGAAAATTTTACACAGTATATTGATGACTTTACATATGTATGCATATGACTTTTGAAACATTTATTCACCAAAGTGACAAATGTTTTAATTCATGTGTTTATTTTAGATGTTTTTCTTTTGCCACTAACATCTATAAGCCAAAAATAAAGAAGGAATCTGGGTGGCCGTGGCCAGATAGACCTGCTGCCCTCTACACACCTCACTCAGCCTCCCAGCTCAGGGTGAACCTCTGCCTCCTTCATTCTATTTTCTGTTCCATAAGCTTTTGCACAAGCTTAATCTTTAGCAGACATTGTCTCCATCTGGTCTTTCTATATTTTTTGATGACTAATCTCTAGAATGTTTTTCAAAAGCCATCTAAGAACTCAAGGTCTGTCATCACTAAAAGTCCATCTATTCTCAACTGTTTCTAAAAAGCATTCGTCTTTCACTCTAACTGGAATCTGGCTTTTTCCTGTGACACTACTCCCTGAAAGCCCACTCAAATAGAAGTTGAGTTGTTCCCACTAACACTTGTACCTCCCTGCTCAGAAGTGGTCCAAGTGTCCTTTTAACTTTGCATTGTCGTTTACAAATCACTTGCCCTTCTCCCTAAAGATGAACAGTTTCCTTAAAAACCAGGTTTCCTAGTACCAATGCTATGCTTACTTCTTGTAGGGTAACAGTTATTTACATGGCTTCTAGGCAAAATACTCAGTTCTCTGATTTTTACATCACTCTGTATATAAACCTTTCCAATTCTGTGGTTCCCTAGGCTCAATAACTCTGGTCAAATCTAGTGCTCTCATTACAATTGAATTACTGACTTGAGATGTTTATTCTACTATATTTGAAGAAGGTAATAGGATATATTTTAAAAGTGCAAGTTGAAAGTATTGTACCAAGGAATTTAAGGTCACCATGATGCATAGTAGCTAAAAAGTAGAACAATAAAGGCATCTTAGAGCAAAAGAGAAATAATTTTACACTTTATTCTCTTCACAGTAAATTGAGGGGATTGAAAAGTACACCATATGCAATCAATTTTTCACAAGCTGTGAACCAGACTCATTGAAGAGACAGTGCACACTTATGCAACAATTGGGGTGGAGCTCGTCCAAATTTGATCAGGTTTACCTCAAGAGGGAATCTGAATAGGAGTTCATAAATGGTTTGTGCAAACAGAAAAGGATGATTTTCCAATAGGACAACCAGAGGTGTTAAATAAAAATTGATTATGCTGATGATCAGGGTGCAAAGGTTTAATGGTCTTGCTGCCCTGTTGAGTCCTCTATTTATAGGCCTTTGCTCAGAGAAAACATACTGAATGCCTGCCAAAATCTGCTGTCACAAGTTTCCATCTGGGAACAATGACTATGGTACACAGGAGGAGACTCCAGCACTGAAAAATCGTGTAGCCCATTTCTTCTGTGACCTGGTGTGACTAATTATGTAATATGTGCTATGGCATTGCCTTTCCTGCTGCTTTCTGCCACTGATAAATATAAAATATTGATAACTAACATTAAGTTCTTACTAAATGGCAGGCACTGTTCTCAGTGATCCATAGGAATTGTCTCAATTAATTCTCATGACTCATGCAGAGACCACTGTTGCTATCTGCTACAAATCAAAGTATTGAGATATATGGAGATTAAATAACTTGTGCAGTCCCACAGCTCACTGGTAGAGGTAGTATCCAGCTACATGCAGAAGAGCTTCCAGGGCTCTGCTTTTACCCACTAGGTCATACCTCACAAAAAAGAGCAAGACCATCCAGAAGAGAGAAAAGAAATTATAGAACACAGCCCCAAATGCCATTTCCCCCCAATATTTTTAATTTGTCTATGCATTATATATTACATGTGTGTGAGAGAAAATAGTTTCAATTATTTTATAATTTTATTTTCATTTATTTGGATATTGTTTCTGAAGGCCTAACAATGGACTTTTAGTGTCAGAGCTATAAATGAGTCATAATGAAACTTTCATGCAGACACATAGATAAGCAGTAAAAAATGAAACTACATAGAGGTGGCTCTGAAGACTCTAGGTGAGATCTGCTCCACCTGGTATGACAGTCCTTTCTTGAACTATGTGACCTCAATATCTTGGGGCCCATCAATGACATCCAATGAGTCTATTTCTCCCCAATATAGTTGCTTATCATGGAGAGGAAAAGGGAGAGAGCCAAAAAAGAGGAAGAGGGACAAAGAAAAGGGCAAGGAGAAGGAGAAGGACAAGGACAGGGAGAGGGAGAGGGAGAGGGAATGTCATTTGAGGCTTTGTTCCAACAGATCTATACCTCCACTTAAAAGTGTGGTCTACTTGTGAAGCACAAAGAACCAGACAGTCCAGGCAGGTCTGACTCACAGACACATCAGGTAAGTATGACTCATTTTTCTCTTTTGCTAAACTATGATGTCTTGTCCAATCCATATTTAAGCTGCCATTTGTCTATGATTTCTGCCAACTTAAAAAGTCTTCCAGTCTTTCACTATTCTACTTGTGTATTCTCTTGCCAAATGGACTAAAGTACCCTGAAATTGATCATGTTTTCCGCTACCTTTTCATCCAATCCAAAGCAGTGTTATACAAACCTTGATTTTAAAACTCAATGGGTATTTTTATGTATGAGCAATTTGGAGCCAAGGAGCGATCTATCCATTTACACATATGTAAAAATGTATAAATTATTTATAGTATAAATAATACCTATCAGTTAGCACATAGGCAACACAGGGGAAGGAGCTA
This sequence comes from Hydrochoerus hydrochaeris, assembly GCA_004027455.1. Lineage (NCBI taxonomy): Eukaryota > Metazoa > Chordata > Mammalia > Rodentia > Hydrochaeridae > Hydrochoerus > Hydrochoerus hydrochaeris. The sequence goes on along the minus strand of PVLA01006454.1, from coordinate 13,288 downwards.
TAAACAGGGTACTGGTTCACCCCAGATATTAAAAAGTGAAGTGATTTTCATTCAGCTCCATAGATTCTCTCTGTCTCTCACTTCCTTCACTTGAATGAACTAACCAAAATAAGAGATGATTACCCAGCAACTGCATTTTATATTACACATATAATTATTATACACTAAGATTGTGCCAAATACTGTGCTAAGAAGTGTAGAGGCTCTGTAGTGACTTATTGATTCATTCCTTGGCAAATACTCTTGTGGTTTCTTTGGTTTGTTTTTACTGTACTTTAAAAGAAAACAGTTATGATTCAAATTTAAATGCATTCCACATTCCAATGTCTAAAATTTGGGGAAATTTCAAGCACTATTTTCTTTAAACTTTTCAATATTGATGAAGTAATCAAAAAGAACAGTTTGGGCTTTCATTGTTCGATTCTTCAATCATTTTTTGGCCTATTATGTTGTAATCTGAACAACTACTTTGAAGATAACAACACACAATATATTCACCAATGTTAATATCCTATTATAGTTTTGAAATTCTGTATCATAGTTTTTATTCTTTTTTGTTGTAAAATAAATTTAATTTTTTTCAGTATCTTCACTGCATTATGAATTCTATGAGTAAATAGGAATGTTACTGGCAAGATGGTTCAGGAAAGGCTAAACATTATTGGAAAAATTTGGGTAGGAGACTGGGATGTTATTGAGGAAAAGCTAATTTTGTTAGGTTCTGTACATATGTCCACTCCTTCAGGTATTAATCTTGCTTTACATCTGAGTAAAACACTTTTCTAGGAAAGTAGTTGTCACAAAGTCACAATGGCAATGCTTTGAGCCAGGACATACCAGATCCTCATCTAATGGCAATGCCCTATCATACGTTAGAGTACTAGACTTCAGTGGAAGTACAAGGGTACACCCTGGCCTTTTTCAGCATAAAATATTGTCAACACTTATTAAGAACCTATATTATTTAAATAAAGGGCTACGTAGTTTAGTTCAAAATGCCCATTTCTTCTGTTCAGTTCCTTTTCAGTTTCCTGGCTTGGTATATTTTGTTGCCTATTCTCAAAAGTCCTGTGACAGCATTCTTGTTCTTAGAGTAGAGGCTGCAGTAGAAGTTTATAAATGTTTGGAAGGAAATCAGAAATGCAATAACTGCTTTATTAAGTCTCAGAGATTACTGTACACAGAGTTTAATTAAAACTATGGCAGCTGGCATGATGGAGAGACAGATAATCCAGATCAGACTGGTTTCAATAATTTCCAATTCCTTCTTTCAACTCACACCTTGAGAGTAGCATAGTATCTATCCGCTGGTCACAGAGGAAATGTCAGGAGTTCATAGATTAACTCTCACAGGTACACTACCCAAATGAAGGAAGTTTTAGTGTCGTCACTGCCACCTTCAGGGACATACATGAAACAACAAAATTTTCTCTTTTCATATATTTTTTTGAATTAATGTTGGAGAAAAAGTATAGACTAAATATATTTTTCACATATTTTCTAAAACAGCTATTGTCTTCTAAATTTGTATATTCCATTGTGTTAAGTAATATGCTAAGATTCTACCACAACTGATGAATCTAAAATCTCAATAGAAATTTGTGGAGAATTGGAATTTACATAATAGGCTGAGGGAAAATTGTTGATGGTAAGATTTACTTATTATCAGTCAAGCTTTGATTAAAAAAGATGTTAGTTGACAAAATGAAAAATAATTAACTCATAGAAAATTATAAGAGAATGAAATCATTTAACTTTTTAGAAATTCTACCTCTTGCCTCATCCAAACCACTAAAATTATTTGTAATAAACTTAGTTTTACATGAGTTGGAAAGAGAGAGTTATGTGCTCCACCAAAGCCAAAATATGACAACAAAAAAGATATGGAATTTAATGTGAAACATGGCAACAAAGTATAATGAATTTATTTATTTATTTATTTATTTGTACCAGGGATTGAACTCACAACCTTGTGATTACCAGGCAAGTGCTTAAGCCACTGAGCTAAATCCCCAGCCCAGTGAATTTATTTATTTAATTAATTTTATCAAAGCATAAAATTAACAGTGAAGTTTTCTGCCCCTCCCCACTCTGTCTTCATGACTTCACTTCTTGGGAACCAAGGTCATCAGCCTCTCAGAGACTCTGAAGGGGACCTTGAGAAATCAATTATTTTTATTTCCTGGACCATTTTATATTATATAACTTTCCCTTTAACAAATGTTTCTAACTCTTATTTCATTACTTGGGGCTATATTTTACTATTACTAAACAGCCCTAGAATTCTGAATGAGTAATAAGGGTTAATAGTGCATACTCTTCTAATGTAACTTGCCGGTGTCTACAAGAGCTCTGTTACATTCCTGGGGTGACGAAGGAGGAGAGGATGAATAAAGACAGAGATAGAAAGCTGAGGTCAGGTGGAGCCATTTCTGGACAGGAAGAAGAGACTGCTTAACCACTACAGTGCATTTATTTATACACTTGTCACACAATGCCCCTTTGCTTAACTAGCTTGCTTCTAATGCCCTGGGTTCTCCTGTGTTCTCTGGGCTGCAACACCTGTTCATCACCAGCATTCTATGCCCTTAGGGTTTTTCTCAGGCGCTCCGTGCCCATGGAGCACGCCTGTTCTGGGTATTTGTGCTTTCAACTAAGCACGTGTAAGCGATCACTAGTTCAGCAGCTCCAGCAATAACTTGTGACGTGTTTAAATTGCATGTTAAGTTTCAATTCAATAGAGTATGTACTTGCGGAGTTTCTAATGCCATGGCATTTTGGTGAAAAAAATTGACAGGGATATGCACCATAGTTAAATGTGGTAGAAATAACATGGAATGCATAGATGAAAACATTAGATAATACTTAGGTCCCTACCCTTAACTACTTCTGTAATGCTGAGTCAGACACTGTCTAGTCTTTTACAAACCAATTCCACCATCATAAAAGGAAGACATGAGCCATGTGACCTCTAAGGTTCAGTCTGAGTTTTTAGAATACCTGCTTTATTGAGTCACATTATACAAGACACATACATGTCGGTAAACATGTTGTCTGACTTCTTAAGGAACATTGTCTTCAGACCTGCTTGATGAAAACAACCTACAATTATGTGTTTGATTAATTTAGCTGAGTTTCTTCTGTATTCCATATGGGCATTCATTAAATTAGACTTGGTTTTGCTTCAATAACTTTCAAATCTCGCATCTTACTACCTGAATTATCACCTTACTTCATGCTCTAACAAAATGTACTAGTTTCAGAGTAGTTACCCTCCGTATTTTGGCTCAAATGTTCCAAGTTGCTTGGATCTTATATCACCTATGTCCTTCCATGAAAATTAATGTAAATGAAAAGCACCTTGAAGAGTTCGGCACCCCCAAAAGTTGTTTCCTCCTTTTTCGACTGGCATACCCACATTTCATTTTCCAAAAAAAAAATATGTGTACAAACAAAACTACAGAGATACACAGAAGTGCAATCCATGTGTCCACTCAAAAGTAGAAGGAAATCAAGTTACTGAACAGAAGTACGGCTGCTATCATGTGACACAGTGATTGAGTGGCACCAGGCCTTCAAAGCAGGAGACCTAACTGGTGGATGGGGACATAATCCCATCCATGTTGAGAAGATAATGAATGCAAAACAAAGTAAAGGGGCTATAAAAGGCCTGCTGAAATTTCTGCCATAAAGTTGCACAAGGGATGCTGGATTCATGTATTTCATTCATTTGTTTAAGATTCATCTTTTGAAAGTCCACAGTGTGCCACGTGTCAGAAGCAAGGATGTTCCTCACTTTATAGACTTAATTTATTCCTGAAAGTAGCCCTGCTGAGTAAAGTCATTAAATTGAAAATATATGCAATATAAAACTTTGTTTAAATTGTACATAATAACGTAGTTATATTGTGGCGTATCACACATATTATGCTATATGATTTATTATAATAAAATAATGTAATATTTATATTAAAATTAAAAACTATATTTCCATTAATTTTAGGAATAATTATGGTGTGATCCATCCCAAATCAGGAGATCCAAATAATTTTCATTTTACTTAATATTTTTATTATTGTATGTTTGCAATACATAGATATTGCATGTATATATATGTGATATATATGTGTATCAATTACATTCAACTTGGAGGATACACATAGATATCACATTCTGATTAATTTTATTCCCCTTTCGCTTTCCCCTCCCCTTTGCCTCTGTCCTCAATCCTCTTCCTACCTGTACAGTCCTCTTCCTTGTTTTTTAATATGGTTGTTCTATTTTACTCTTTGAATTATTTATTTTTTTGGCCCCTTATATTGGAAAAACTATGTGATATTTGTTTTTCGATTGGTTCATTTCACTTAGTATTATGGCCTATACATTTTCCTTCAAATCACACATATTTTTCTACATGGCTGAGTAGTACCCCATTGTGTGTATATGTGCTGCATTTTGTTCATCCATTCCTCTGTTGATGGGCATACAGTCTATAAATATTCAGAGTTGTGCTGCTATAAACATGGGTATCAATGTACAGCTATAATATGATGGCTTTGTCTCTTTTTGGTATAAATGAGTCAAATGGAATTTCTGTTTTTAGTGTTTCGAGTAATCTTCATCCTGATTTCCAAAGTGGTTATACTAATTAATATTCACATCAATAATACAGGAAGCTCCACTTTTCCCCCAAATCTTGCCAGCATTTGTTTTCTGACTCCTGGATAACGGCCATTCTCGTGGAAGCAAGGTGCAATTTCACTGTTGTTTTAATTTGCATTTATATTTTTTTCTTCTGAGAAGTGCCCATTCATTTCAATGGCCCATTGTTGATTGGTTCTTTTCTTTGATTTGTTCTTTTTTTAATTCTTGATATATTCTAGGTATTAGTCCTCTAAGGAGGAGTAGGTGGCAAAATTGTTTTTCCATTCTGTAAGTGATCTCTTTGTTCTGTTGGTTATGTTGCCATTTAGAAGAGTTTCAGTTTAATGTAACCCCTTTGTAGACTCTGGGTATTATTTCTTGTGCAATTGGGGTTCTGTTCAGGAAGTCCTTCCTATGCTTATATCCTTAAGAGTTTTACCAAATTTTTCTTCCAGTTATCTTATCCATTTTTATTTCATTTTAATACATTATTTCCACAAGCACCGGGGAGTTTTGTGCCCACGTGATACACTGCCCACTACTCACCATCCAGTCAGTGTACACGAAAGAAACTTCATCCCTCCAGCTAAAGGCCACTAAGCATTGCAAGCCCTAGGCACCACACAGTTTTCAGGCTGGAAACTGATGCTTTGTGGCATGCAGAGAAACAGGTGAAGACCTGGAGAGACACGGCATTGCTGGAGGACCTGACGCAGTGTGCTCAGCCAGTCTCACAAAAAGTGAGCATAGAGGTGCATAGATTATCATGGAGGGAAGAAGACATTAGAAAAGTCCTTTAAAAAGGCAGAAAAAGCCTAGGAACTAGCCTAACTATATCATATCCCCCAGTTCAATTGAAAGCCTGATCAGAGGTCTATATGGACTCCCAAGCTCCTTTATTAACTGGCAGGCAAGTGAACAAATGAATAGGGGGCTGGCTCAGTGACTGGCAGGAAAGGGCTGTGGACTAATAAGGATAAGGACAAAAGGCACCTTGTAGAGTCAGCAGTGTTCTGTGAAGTGCTGAGGGGCAGGGAAGTGTCAGCACCAGCAGCCCATTCAGACTCCACCTCCAAGGGGGCAAAGTATTTATGAACACAGTGGGTAAAGCTCATTAGTTGAATTCAGACTAAAGCATCAATAAGACTAAGAAGACACATTAATTCTGTGTTTTTTGTAACTGTGAGTTTTTTCTACTTATTTCTATTTCTCCTCCTTTTTTCCTTTTATCATATACAATGTCTATATATAAGAAGAACAAAGATAACCAGCACTTTAAATTGTATCTTTCAGGGCAAGTCAGGGTAAACCTAGTGAAGATTGTGAATAGACAATTCAAAGGCTTATTAACAGGCTCCAATATGCTCACAGGTTCCCTCAATCTGAAATTACACTTTCTTTTGTATCCTTTCTGTCACTCCTGCAAGTGTTTCCTTAAACTTCTTTCCATCAGATCTCCACTTATCTTCACTGATAAAAAAAAAAAATGTCAGTACAGTTCTCATTTTCTTTGCTTGTCATTATCTTTTTTTCCTTTTATTTTTTCTGATTGACTCATTGCCTAACTCTTTTTCTCTTTCCTTCCCTCATCTCTCCTTCCCCAGTCCTATCAGAAGTGAATCCTTTTGCTGTCACTGACAATTTTCTTGACATGAAAAAATTATTTAACCTATCTGTACCTCCATTTTCTCATCCATAGAAAGATAACAACCATGTCTATATTTCAGCCATTGAAACAATTGTCTGAGCTAAAATTTAAACTTCCTGATACCACAGTAATTCTTTGATACCTCTTTAAAGTTTTAAAAGCTTTAATAAGGTATTTATTTTCCAGGTGAATTGGTCAGCTTTACTACTGGGACAAAATAGCTGACATCCACAAATTAAAGGAAGAGAACTTTAGTTAGACTCACAACTTCAGTGGGTTCAGTCCATGGCCAGGGAGCACCAAGGCAGAAACGTCATGGCAGAAACATCATGGCAGAAATGCATAGTGGAGTAAAACCTGTTCATTTCATGGCTACCATAAACCAGAACACAGGAGAAAAAAACAGCAAAGAGTCAGTGAATAGATATACTCCCTAAGGTCATACTTCTATAATTCACCAGATATACCCAGAAATATACTTCACTAATCCCCTGGGTGTCTCTCAAGCCAACTTCATTAGCAGTCAGGATTAATGATAATATCAGGTGTTAATCTAAGCACTGCATGCATATTAACCCATTTATACACTTAATACTCATGAAGTAAATGTTTATCTTTGCTTATACATGAAAAAACTAATATATCATAGTCACTAAATCAACAGCATCACAAAGTGGTTGAGCTGGAATTTGATTCATGATTTCAGTCTCCTACTTCCATTCATCACTATTTATCCTCCTGTTGCCTGAGATTGGCTCATGTTTTCATTTTGTAATCCTAACTATATTCCAGCTCCTCTACTTTAACCCTTTTGCTTCCTTTCTTCCCTGGTACCAGAAAACAGGTACTTATAGTTTCTTATAACCAAGGAAGTTCTCATAAAAGATATGATATTCAAGCTTTAAATAATTGTCTTGCCCATTTTTGTCCTGCTCATTTTTTGAGCCATCTCACAACGTCACATATTTCTTAGTGTATGTTTGTAAATGCTCAATGGATTTTCAACATCAGATATATTTGTAAACATTGTATATTATTTTTATGGTTAGTATTTTTAAAAACCTTGTCTTAACCTCAAAGGAATTAGATATACCTGAGATATATATTGAGTGAAAAATTGAATCTATTTTAACTGAAATAGACACTGAAGAATTTAGTCTGAATGAAGTATAATAGTTTGTTCCTGGAAACATCTGTATCATGAACACTTCTTAAAACAAGAGATTAAATAATTAGTAAACACAGAATTCAGAAGTAATATAGATTTACGAAAATGTCTGTTTTGGTAAATTTTTATACATCAAGTTACAGAGTGTAAATTTACTGCATAGATATTTAAGAGATTCATTGTTTGTCCTGTTATTTCCTTTCTCCTGAAGCCCACAACTAATATTTTAAATCTTTTTTAAAAAAATGCTTGAGAAAACCCAGAGAAATATCAAAAATCAGACTTAATCCAAAGCTTAAAACCTAGAAAACATCCTTAACTTGATAAGGAGAAAGGACAAAAAAACTGCATTTTTGTGTACTCTTTTCATATTGAATAATATTGAATAGTACCAAGAAAGCTGGCAATCCAGAAAAAAACAAATCCCTGCCTTATGCTGTAGTCTGCTTGTGTCTCCAGGACATACAGCAACATTTTTCATAATTGTTGTTTACTTAAGTTCTAAGCTCTATATAGTAATTCAAATAGGGATATTATGACTTAAGAAATAAGATTTTATATCTCAGGAAGCCAGGGAATGGGACAGAATAGATTTATAGGAATGGAATAGAATTTTTCTTTTCATTCAATTTAATTCCTTTGTTTGTTTAATTTAAATGGCTCAATTTTTCATTAGAAGTGATTTTCTCCATTCCTGTCCTACACATAATTGCTGCTATGATATGATACTCGAACTTTTTTATGAAATAATTGCCACTAAAGTGCTGCCAAAAGACCTAGCCCTAATTGGCAGGGCAGGACCAATTAGGTGGCCATTGTAAAATTTTTGGAGGCCTTTTGCTCAAGTATTATTGGTTGGAAGTATTTTGTTTAAGTCTGGCAGCAAGCTTTTGAAGCAAACACAGGGCCCTTCTGAGCCCCAGGCCCTCTGTATGCTGGCCAAGAGTGCACAGCATAAACCGGCTGCCACTGCCTGCCAGGCGCCCACCACCGTAACCTCAGCCTGTGAGAGCTGCCTCACCCGGAGCTGTGCCCCTCCCCACAGTGGAAAAAATCCAGTAATTGGGTTGATAGAGGGTTTGAAGTCTCACCACAACTTGGAACAAATCAGGAGCACTGCCCAAGTTTCAAAGAGTGGCTGAACAGTTCACTGGAATGATTTTGTTCCTTCACTTCTTCCTGTTCCCAGTCTGGCTTCTTTTCCCTTCTAGAGGTACGAGTCTGAAGTGCACTGTGATAAGCACTGTCTGAATACTCATGTCCCTAGAGTCTGCTTTCCAGATCCAATATACGAAACTGAACTTTCAGAAAGGCATGTATTCACAATTCCAATAATCATTAGCCCAGTATTATTCCCTAAGCTGCTTAGTTACTTTTCTTGTTACTGAGTCAAAATGCTCGACACTCAAAGCTTGAAATGAAAGGTTTATTTTGGCTCGTAGTTTGCAGAGGTTTCATTCCATAGTCAGATGGCTCCAAGGCCGGGTAGTCTGGCAGAGGAGCACTGCAGAGGAAAACCAGTTCATGGCCAAGAAAGACAGTTCATGCAAAAGAGTGAAGTAGCAAAGCAGCTTCTTCCTGTCTCTTTACATTCCATCCGGGCTACTCTCCTACTGAGCAGCAATGCCCACACCCATGTGGGGCGCCTCCAATCCTAGCATCATATCCTCAATGCCAGCATCATACACCCTAATCCAGCCACTTATTCCAACCTGTGACTGCATGAGGCTTTTGGTAGGGAGAGATCTGGGTACAAGCCATAACACTTGTCTATCATTTTGTCATGTATCATTCTGTAGATGACACTGACCTGTAGCATAGAAAACTTGCTGTGGGAAAGGGCAGGACATATTAGGACCATCCTGTACCTGAACAGTCAACCTCCCGGAAAACAAGGCATGGGTAGCACACCCTTCTCCCCTTTACTACCTTCATACACATACAATCTGGAGAAAGTTGCATTTAATTAGCAGATATTGGTATATTAAGAGAAAGAGCATATCTTGATAACAATAGAGAAAGACTCTAGAATGTGTAAGTTAGATCATGCCAAGCTTTTATCAGAAAGGACAGAAGTATTAAGCTTTTCTTAATTTGTTTTAATCTCATTCATAGGTTCTTACTATTATCCCTTTGCTACTAGAGTTCTTTTCAAGAAGTCTTTCCCTGTGCTTGAGATTTCAAGTGTTTCCTTATATTTTCAAACTTTCAGACTCCTCCCCAAATGGGGCTCGAATTTACAACCTTGTGCTTGCCAGGCACTTGTGCTGTTAAGCTATACCCCTGGCAAATTTTCAGTTCTTATATCAAGGTCTTTGTTGAGTTTAACAGATTTTAGTACAAGATAAGAAGTGGGATCTAGTTTCAAACTTCTCCAAGGGAATTTCCAGTTTTCCCAACACCATCTGTTCAAGAAGCTGTCTTTTCCCTGATACAGGTTTTTGGCTTCTTTGACAAGAAACAAATGGCAACAAGGATTCCCCAAAAAGAAATCCCTCCCTGAAAACTAGTGCCATTCACAGGCCACCACCAGCGGGGGACAGCCAAACCCAAGCCTTTCCTCATGACTCAGCACCATTCGTGGACTGCACGGGGAGAGAACAAGCATTCGCCAAGAAGCAAGCCCCCTCTGCAACCCAGCACCACGTGCAAGCCACTGCCAGCAGTGGGACAGCCAGACCCCAGCCCCTTTAGATATGAGGGCTGGCAAACAAGAAAAGCCAATCCCTCACCCTCTGCCTCCATAAGCAACCAGCTGATCCAGAGAAACATAGGCTGTGATGATAGCTATTGAGGTGAAATGCAGTTTGATGCTTGTGGTGCTTCGGTATTTCACTGATCTTGCAGGTCTAGAGCCAGTGGTCTGACTACCTATTCAGAGGATAGCTGTATGCAGTGTGACATCTAGTGGGCTCTCCTTCTGAAAGTGGTAGCCATTGTTAATTCCCTATTATCTTGTGGAACTCCTGTATCATTTTCATTGTTTTGTCTTGTTTGATTTTGTTATATCTGAAGGCATGAGCAGCTATTTCAAAGATAGCAAGATACATTATGGCAGCCATTTTGGATTTACTATTATCTTGTTTTGAAGTCCTTTATTGCATTCATTGTTTTATTTTTATTGGTTCTACCCTTTCTGTCTTGTTGGATATTTACTACGTCTGAAAGTATCTGCAGCTATTTTGAAGACTAGAGACATTATAGTAACGATTGATGATTTTGTGTTATTTTGAAGTCCTGTATCACACTGGTTTGTTTTGATTGGTTTTATTCTATTTCATTCTCCTTGATTTTATCCTCTTTAAAATAAAAAGAAAAGAAAAGAAAATGGCTGTGGATGCATAGCCCTCATTCTGTGTCCTCTCTTCTACTTCATTTCCTGCTCACCCATTGTCTTGCCATTATCATGCTATATTTGTTACCAAGGTTTTATCATATATTTTGAAATTGGGTGTTATGATACCTCTAGCACTCAGGCTTGCTTTTGTAATTATTCTAGACCTTTTGTGCATCCCAAAAATTTTGGAATTATTTTTCTATATAAGTTTTACCATGAAATTTTACAGCTAATTTATGTCTCAGAATGGTAGCTATTTGCTTTTGTAGTTCTCAAGGACTGCTAGTATCATCAAACAGTTGCCTTTGAAAATTGAAAAGACTAAGTTTGGTAATTTTTTACCCCTTAGACTTGACAAGAATAAAATTGTTAAATTCTTTGAATTAATAAACTTTTTATGATTTTATTCTATAAAATAAACATAATCAGTTATAAATATTGTGTTTATGTTATAATAATCACAATTCTAATATAGGTAAAATTGTATTTGAATTCATAGTGGTTCATAAAAGTTCTATATTTTGAAAGAATAGAGAAGCTAATTCAGGCCACAAAACTACTATCGTTGAAGTGTAAGTAGGAAATTAAAAATTTTTTAGTTGGAGTCTTTGATTTCAGGATGTACATCAGTTTATGCTTTTTGCATATAATGTGATATTGAGGTAATCTAATTTTCGAATTCAAAAATTATCAATGTTGCAGAGCTTTTCTCATAAAATTTAAATGTACACAAACTAGTATTCTTGCCTATCGTTATCAGAATGAAAAAATCCATGTAAAAGGAAGGATGAAAAAAAAAAGATAGCATCTCCCTGGTTCCATTTCTCCTAATGTTTTTCTTTTTTAATCAAGAAAACAGTAATTTCTCTGCTCTGCTACACTGTGGCTTAGTTTACATGAGCAAACCCAACAAGATCATTAACTGTCTACTTTTAATGGTTTTTTTTCCCAAGAGATCTGCCTAGCAATTGGATAGCAGTAATTAATTACCCCAACATTTACTGTACATGATAATTATATCACATCTCATTTCAAAAATTTTTATGCACAAATGAATGTGTATTATATAACAGAGTCAATGAAATTTTATCTTGAAGAAATTTAGGAATCATCTAATCAAGTCTTTCATTTCACATGTGAGAAAATAAGGAAATAGCAAAAATGCTTTGCTTTGCTTTCTACTATTTCATGATTGTCTGAATAGGAAAGAACAAAGTAAGACAAATAATTTTAGAAAATATAAACTTTCTAAAGTTTTGTAAATGTATTTAGAAATAACACTGATGATAAGATTAAAACCAATATGGTAGATTAAACTCTTATTTTTAGTATCCACTGTCTGTGAAGTGCTTTGGAAAACAATTTTCCTTTCTCTTTAGCACTAGCATCTCTCTTTTTCTGTTGCTTTCCATGTCCTGGGAAGGCAGATATGGCTCTGTGACTAGGACCTAACCAAGGTATGGTAGGGCCAGACGTTTTCAGGCTATTCCTCAAGGGTAGATTGTGCCCTTTCTTCCTTTGAATGGAGACATGGACTGAGTTATTTTGGATGACAGAGGAAGGAAAATAAGCACAATGCAGTAAATGTTAGCATGAACTTGGCCCCTGACATCAAGGAGTGACAGATTACATTAACCCTGGACTTACACCCAGAGTCTTAAGGGTGAGGGAAGAAAAATTACACCTCTCTGCTGTTATTTTTGGGCTCTTACTCCAACTCTATTTAATCTGAACTACTACATGATACATGATATTTTTAAAAATAAATAGTTCATTTTAGATGCTGTAGAAAAATGAAGATGCGGAGTGTGTATTAGTCTGCCAGACTTCTGTAAAAAGTATTGTGATGGACAGCTTATGTGGTACACATTTATTCTCCCTATTCTGGAGACTGGAAGACAGAGATCCACTTTTCAGTAAGTCTGGTTTTCCTGAGACCTCTGTCCTGGTTTAGAGACGGCACCTTCTCACCATGTCCATGGTCGTTTTTCTGAGCACTCGCCTGTCTGGGCCTTACTGTCTTCTTATAAGGACATCAGACTTATTGGATTTGGAGCCATCCTAGTGACCCCTTTTAAATCTAATTACCTGTTTAATCACCTTGTCTCCCAGTAGTCACACTGTTTCATACAGGTTAGCACGTCAACATCTAGATTTTGCAATTCATTCTTTCCAGTTTTAGGGTTTTTTTTTCTCAAATCGGCATTATAGCAAATATTTGAGGTTGTAATGGTACTCAGTCAAACCAAAATAAAAATAGATGAAGTTTACCTTAAAGAAAAATACAAAACTCCTATATTCCTGTCTTCCTAGTAACAATTTATGCTTCCTCTGATCTGGCTGACTATGTCTTCTTAGTTTCCTATTTTAACCTTAAGCACTTGTCAGCTCTCACTCTCCACCTCCAACCAGACTTGCCCTGGGCCCTTCTCACCTCTGCCTGCTCCCTGCATCCCTGTGACAGCTCCTTCAGAAACCCAGCTTCCTAAAC